>JANSTQ010167065.1:0-10383 GCA_026167885.1 Bergia puertoricense
ACGCATGATTTAGTGATCGCCACATATCTACACTGTTATTTTTTCTTCTTCCGTTAAATTTTTGATATGATGTAAACATCAAAATAAGGTTTATATGGGAAATAGGACCTTGTGAGCATAAATTAACACACAACAAAGGTTTGAGTTATTTTGTGTCATATAAACATCTTATTAATACTCGTAACCAACGTTTCCCACGCCCGTGGCCTGCCTTACAATCAAATTCTTAATTTAGCATAATCAACATATCCTTGTTGAGTCAAGTGGGCAAATGTAGCTTTCTACATTATCCGAAAAGAAAATGATTTCAAATCGCCCCTAATGGCGTTTTATCTATGCCATTTGAAACAATTATTAACAATTCAAGAAAAACTATGTTATGGTAAATGTAGATGGACCTTTCGTATACCCTTGATAAATACTTACTTGCTCTATGAATAAATGATTGGCGATAGAACCCTACTTGGGATATAGAATGTTGTCTGGCTGTCATCATTCCTATACAAAATCTCATAAAATCGAATCAATCGACCCAAATCACTCTACTGGACTACAAACTGCACATACTTGCAGTCTTCGTCCACTCACAATCCATTTATTTGTGGATAGAATTGCCACAAAAGATGCCTGCGAAGGAGGCTAGGCAACCCTGTGACTTCGAAACTTGAATTTTCTCGCTTCTTCGTGACGACATTCTAACTAGGTAGACGTTCAGTGTAGAGCTTCGAGAGAGATTTAGTGGGTCAAGTGAACTCTACTCGCTAGCTAGACAAGAATTCTATTTGGGGCTGATCAGCCCCACTGACATCATTATGTACAATAAATATTCGTGTCATTTTTCAGTTTTTTAAAACGAAGCAAATCAGCTGCCCGCGATTTGGAGTTGTAGCCCAGCCTCTGATAGCATTTTTCATCCCGGTTTCCAATAATCAAATGCTTATCCTTTAAGTTAAATTGTATTTTTACAAGAGGAAGAAAATTTGGAAAGGAGTGGTTTGCCATGACCCATCACTCTTATTAAGTTAGTGCTTAATCTTGGTCAACATAATATATTTAAAATGGTCCATTGCCTTTCAGTTTGCGAGATAGTTACGGCAAAGTTATTGCCTTGAAACTTGGTGGATGGAAAACAGTGATTGCCTCCAGTCCTGAATCCGTAAAGGAAGTCCTGGTTAAAAAGTCCGAAGATTTTGCAGGCAGACCACAATTATGGTCAATTCTAGTTTCCTCTTTTGGTAGGTAACTAACTCCTTTCAAATTAGAGTCTTTTGAAGGACTGAGTTGTTTTCTTTGTTGGTCTTAATTGTTACACCGCTTCACAATTCACTTATCCAGACCATCAGCTGAATCTGAAGGCTTGTTTACCTGACATAACTGCAACAAAGTAATAGCTTTGTGCTACTTGTTAGAAAAGCTGCTTTTCATGGCAATTTTAAGTTATCTTCCATTTAGCAAACAACAGCCGCTGCACGTAATATTAATTATATCATGATTATTCTTCTTCTAGTATTTTAATATTCTACCAAGTAAGTGTGGGTTTTAACGAATCGTTTCGATATTTTGTGCCTTATAGAGGACCAGAAATTAATAATTGTAGCTTTATGAATTAAGATGATTTTTGTGTAAGATTTTTCCTTTATAGTAGATTAATAGATTAGGAAAATTAATAACTTGAAACTTCATGTAACAAAGGTGTTTGATATAAGAAATATGAATTGCTTTTGTCCTGACGCTGACTAACAAATAATTTCCTAAATAATTTCCATCCTATATTTCTTCAAAACTACTGAACTGACACAAAACTTTTACGAAACGCAATATAACTTTGCAGAAGAAGTGGTTCAATCAACTTATACCTAAAGCGCTACCAATAAGACTTCCTTAATGACAGCGCCTCTACTTCTTGTTTCAAAGGTAAAGATCTGGTTATGGGAGACTACGGACCAGCCTGGAGATTGCAGCGCAAGCTGTTCATTACCACGTTAAGACAGTTCCTCAAGGACGCTATCTCGTGTGAAGGCACAGTAATCGATCAAGTACAACGAGTTTTACGCTTTCTGGAAAAGCAGAATGGAGCACCATTTGACCCAAACAACATTTTTATCAAAAGCGTCGTTAACATCGTAACCAAAATAGCATTTGGCCAGGACTATGATATCGATCAAAAGCAAATCTCTGATATATTGAAATCGTTAGAAAAGAGAGCACAGGATGACGACTTGAACAATAGTAACAACTTCTTTGATCTTTTCCCCATGACCAGATTTCTCCCATTAAATAATTACAAAAAGTCCGCAGAAATCTCAGGAATAACGAATGAGAAGGTTCGTAAAATACTTAAAGAGCAAGAAAAGCACTTAGATCTCTCTAAGCCTGCTACAAGTCTGACTACAGCCCTCTTGAAAGCTCGGAATGACATGATCGTTGAAAATAAAATTGGAGAAAATGTACTTTCAGAAGATCATTTGGTGATGGCAATGCTGGATATGTTTTCTGCTGGATCTGAAACCGTTGCTGGGACGCTGCTCTGGTGTATCGCCTTCATGGTCAATTACCCCAAATTCCAGGTGCAGCTTCAAGAGCGTATTGACCAAGCTGTCAGCCGTGATAGATTCCCGAGCTTGGAAGATCGCTCAAATCTTCCACTCGTTCAAGCTACTATCATGGAGATACAAAGGCTTGGTAATGTTGTTGATGCAGCAGTTCCGCATCGCACCATAAAGGATACCACGCTGTGTGGATACCGAGTGCCAAAAGATACTCTTGTTCTCGCTGACCTGGAGTCCGTTCATCTCGATCCTGAATGTTTTGAGAATCCAGAGGAGTTCAACCCCCACCGATTCATCGACTCCGAGGGTCAACTGATAACCA
Organism: Bergia puertoricense; assembly: GCA_026167885.1. Lineage (NCBI taxonomy): Eukaryota > Metazoa > Cnidaria > Anthozoa > Zoantharia > Parazoanthidae > Bergia > Bergia puertoricense. Next base: position 2,872 of record JANSTQ010167065.1, read on the forward strand.
ATCGGGGAAACTGGCTGCCGTTTGGAGCTGGGCGAAGAAGTTGTGCGGGTGAACCGCTAGCAAAAGTTGAGCTGTTCTTGTTCCTATCGATCATGTTGCATCAGTTCACATTCTGTCCTGAAGATGAAAAAAATCCACCAAGTCTGAATGCGAAGCATTATATGTTCACCAAGTATCCAAGGTCGTACAAAGTTAAAGCAATTAAGCGTTTGTGACAATCCTTTGCAGAGAAAGAGAGATGGAGAAGTTGGCAAAGAAGAAAACAAAATCTGGTAAAGTTGAATTTGCGTCCACCAGAATTTGAACTACGCACCAACCGTGTATTCCCAAGTTTAATAGAGGAATGAACGTTTTGAACTAAATAAGCTTAACTTCGCTAGAAGCTGGTGTAAGGCCAGAAAGCTAATTAACCTATCAGTTCCCAAAAGCCAAGATACTTTAATCAATTTTGAAAAGCATAATTATGTCTGCCTTTGATTCACGTTAAAGATAAACACCGACAGTTTATTTTGGTGCTTGGTTATATATCGCAATTTTAAGCAAATTGGATAAAAAATTTGTATTACTTCACAAGGTGTTTGGTTACATATCGCAGTTTAAGAAAATTCATGGGAAACTCGAATTTTCCCGTTATGTTATGAAAAACGTCAAAGTTCGCCATTGACCTCAGCACTCTTCAGTCTTGTATAGTTGTATTTCCTTGTGTTGACGCGTATTTTTTGGCCGGCTGGTGCCTTTTGGAGATTAAAAGTTGACTATCATATAACTCCGAGGGTTGCTGTTGAAGGTTTAAATTTCACCACTTTTCCCTAAAATTGCATAGAGAATTGAGCAGTATATGTTTTCATGTAATGTCAGGTAATTACCTTGTCATGGAAACCATCGATTGTAATGTAAATTTCTCTTGTTTTTCTCTAGGCGGTTTTGTTAAATGCGGTTGTTATTTTCAAAGTTTATGCTAGTACTGCATAACAACGGCATAAGACCTCTTTGGTAACTGCCAAAAATATAAACTCATAGCTAACAAGGAAATGTGTGTGATATTTAAATATTTCTCTCTTGTGTTTGCACATTTTGCGCTTGCGCAAAAACACCAAAAACGAATTGCCCAGTTCAAGATACAATTGACCACATTTCCTTGCGAACCTAACTAAGCGAATAAGTGCACATGGAAGGCCATCATTTTGGGCAACTTTCCATCCACTGACAACATTGTGTTTGTAGATCCTTTCTGTGCGTTTTTATGAGCGTTTTCAGGTTTTTTTGTGCGCTAGGAGTTATGGGAAATGTACCAGTCGCCATCTTTTTTAGTACAGTCAATTGCTTATTCGACTTGTTTAATGTATACATCTAATCCATTTATGGTTATTACTAGGTAAGTATATGTAATAATAATAATAATACTAATAGATTAAAAAACAACAACAAGAAGTTATTTTATGGAATCTTTCGGTGTTAACAGCTCAAAATGACATACATTCGGTTTCCAGTTATCCACATACTTCTGTCTGTTTCTTCTTTATGAGCAAAGTATCTTCACTCAAATAAAAGTTATTTCTTTACTTCACAAGAATATGTTACAACGTTGCTACCGATTATGGCACAACTTTAGGATTCTATTTACAAAATGACAAAACAACAGTTTTCCTACTGCATAAATTTATGCCATTTCATTTCTACTGAAAAATGTAGGACTTTGTGTGTTCGAGAATGTCACAATACCACCTTAGTGTTGGACAACTTTCCTATGCTGTTCAAAGAACTTTAAGGACTTTTTCATCTAGGACATTAGCAAGTAGTGAAATTGTCTTGACGAACAAACCAATATAAAGCTTTCATATGTGAAAGAAGTTCTATGGTTTTTTTTCTACGCTGCCTGCCTTTATTTTAAAGAGGAAAATCTTTGGAGCAACACGAATACGATAATGACTATACAATCCTATTTTCAAGGACCAAAGTCCAAATTTAAGGGTTTTCAAGTCCTTGAAAACCCAAAATTAAACTTAAGGATTTTCACAGACCATACAAACCCTGGTTAAAAATGAGTCTGAATAACTAACTGTTGACAACTGTAATACCTACGAAAGGGCCTGTTTGCACAATAACCAAGAAATGGGTGTGGTTATACCAAATGTTTCTCCACATTTCTCATTTTCATTATGAACTCGCATGTTAAACATAAATCCCGAACCAGAACTTGCGGACACAAATAACTACGGGTATCTGGATTAAAAACTTTGTCAAAATCTGTTTAGTGTAAACAGGCCCAAACGTTTAAATGTTACAGTTTGGCAAATCTAACTTCACTTTCAAATAGAAATAGAAAAAAGTGATAAAAATTAGTCAAAAGTTCCTTGCCTTTGTCGATAATTGAAGGCCAATACAAAGACTTTGGATGATCAACTACCGTCATCCTTTGCGCCAGTTGTCATGTTCTTGGTCCATTGAAAACGTAAACCACGGAGATGAACATTTTTAAAGCGATTGATGTCGCCTCGGAGGGAAGAGGGGCAGGGGTAGGGACTTAGAGAGGGAGGTGGAGGGAGGGAAAGGGAGAGAGGGAAGGGAGAAGGAGAGGGAGAAGAAGAAGAAGAGGGAGAAGAAAAGGAAGAGAAACAAAGAGAGGAAAGATCGTTCCCTAAAAAATCTAACAAAGAACTGTTTGACTCATGAATGACACAAACAAACACAATGGATGCCGGTAGTTGGTTGTAAGTCTTACAGTAACACAGTTTAATTGTAAAATATTTACAACTTAATATTAAGAAATCTTGAATTCAAAAAATGTCTTTATTACTGTTATACGAAAAACTATAAATGTTTCGTACAAAAACTATATTGCAAGTATTTAGTTTGCTATCTCAAGAATTCATTACTTTATAGGTTCTGGTGAAAGAATTCTTCGTTTTCTCGATTCAGCAGCCATTTCTTTGATTTTTTCTTTTCGATCTTCGATGTTCTGTTCAATGGAGCCCATAACGAGTTCACTAGGATAAAAACAAATGACAGCAGTTGGCACCTAACTCTAAAAAGTGACCAATACATTTCTTATAAATAGTTTAGGAGAATTTTGCACATCATACACAAAAGTTTGGCGTGAATAATCAGATTCATTATTCTCACAATTTACCCGGTGATCAGACATTTATCACGTGCTTGGAGTAGGCCAATCAGCGCGTGCTTTCAGGTCTGCCCAAAAGGCACCATCCCAGAAGACACTGCGAGATTAGTAATGATCGCTGTACATCAATACATAGTAATTAGAACTGTTTTAAAGCCAACGACTGAAATTTAAAATGGCGGCCATTTTTGAGACCATTTTGTATGCGCGCGGTTTTCTGGGATGGTGCCATATGATAAATTCAGTCAGGAGTTCCTAACAAGCAAGAGCCGATCATCTCATTCTGGTAATAACTTACTTTATATTGACAGTGTAAGGAAAATGTAGATGTTGATAGGCAGGGCGGCGACAGGATTAAAGTTGCGTTTGGTAATACGAGCAAAATGTTGTGCAACAATGTTGCGTTGAGCTAGAGACGCGCGCGTTCGTGTTATAGAAGTGTCCCTACCGAGAATTTGGACCGTATAATTAGTTTTTTAAAAATATTACGAAACAAATCGAATAACAGAACAAAAACTATCTTGGTAAAAACTTGTCTTGAAGATAAATGTGATGTACGTTTGTCATCACAAAAGTAAAAGCAAAATGCAGAGCTGAAGAATACTGTATATAACCATTTCTCTCAGAATGGTCGAAGAGTACTGTATAAAACCTTTCCTCTAAGAATGGCCGAAGAGTACTGCATAAAACCATTCCTGCACCAGTATATAGTCACTTCTCTCAGAATGGTCGAAGAGTACTATACCAGTATATGGTTCTATTTTATTTCATATCTAATGATAGCTAATGATATATTGAAGCACGGTTTATAACTATTTATTTCACCTGTAGTTAATCTCGCCATCTTTGTTCTTGTCTAAAGTTTCAATCAGTTTATACAGTTCAACATAGTTCATGTCAATTCCAGTTTCCTGCAAAAGACAAAAAGTATTTTCTAAATTTAACATGCAGATCCACTTACTCTCTCTCTCTCAATTATAATTCACGCAATATTGTCCCTGATAATATGGTTGGTTCGCCAACGAGAATAGAATTGGACGTTTTGATTTTTAGTATGAAGCGTTTCTTCTTAGCTAACTTTGAAAATTGTCATTCCGATAAAAGTGTTTTGGTTTTGGAAAGCATTCAAAGAAAAACTTAAGTTTTTACCATGATGATCGAGTTAACCAAAAGCAAGTTTTTATAGTTGGAATGCAAACTGAAACCTGACGTTCCGCTAAAAAAGCAGAGATTTTGAAACTTTGATTTATGCAATGTAACTGTTGCAATGGCAACTGTAACTTGCTGTTCTGGCACGAGATCAAACGATTTCCTTGCTACCTTTTTAAAAATAAGTCAGAACAAAATACCCAGTCCACTTGTACTTAAAATGAAATGTTACCATCAACCAATTTCTAAATTGAGACCACTGCAACTGGTATTATAAATAGAATAAATTTACACAAGTCATCTTTACAGCTGCGGCTGGTCTGTTTCTGGATGCTGCATGTTTCCTACCACTTTTTACGTGCACACAAATCCTATGAAACAATTGTAATTTGTAGTACTTATGCCGGGGACCGGGGGAGAGCGGCATATGGGTTACTTGGTTAAATAAAGATTATTATTTGTTATTATCATTATCATTATCACTATCACTATCCATTAGTATTATTAACCGTCATTATTATTAATATTATTACTGTCATTATTATTATTGTTATCATGGAACTGATTAATAACTACTTATTGCTTATGCACAATACAGCAAAAATTCAAAAAATGTAACAAGAAATAGCATAATCTGTTTCTCACTGCAAAGTGAATCCCATAAAGAGGAATTCGGAAGATGAAAACTTCGCTAAAACAGTCTTAAAATATACAAAACTGATGTAATTGGCCGCATGATTGGATTCAACAGTCCACTTCCATGACAGCGTCGATTTACTACCACTACCAGAATGCTTTACGAATTTTCTTTCTTTTTCAAATTTTTATTCCCTCATGAGGATAGTAGAACAGTTAGCACTAATTATCTTACAAAAGAAAGAGGGCAAAGCATTCTGGTAGCAGTAGTGATGCCACCATGCAAATGGCTTATTCAGACAGAAAGTTTGAGGACTCATTAGCAAAATATGTCTATATAAATTATTCCATAAACGGATTATAATACAAATAAAAGTAAACAAACCTTTAATCCGTCTGCAAACTCTTTGACAGTTAAGCTCATGCTTTTGTCTTTGTCAAGGGTGTTGAAAAAGTCTAGTAATCTCAACTGATTATCAGCAATGTAGTTCTTGAGAATCTTCATTGGAGCTGGTCGAGTCTTTGGCTTGATAGGTGACCCCCCTGAACCACCATGGGTGATCTTGATGTTACCGCGCATTTCTTGAACTTCTTTGCACAGTTCAACGAAATCATTGTTGACAAGAATGTCCTACAACGAATCAATAAGCCACTTGAATCTCATCTGAGGTTTAGTACTAATACGAATGCCAAGGCTTTGTAAAAATTTTAGGTTCAAAATTCGTAACGTGGCTCTTACTAGTAAACTTTCTACTTACAATTTAAGTGTACATGACAGGTGATTTCCCACATACTCTGAAATTTTCTAACAGGTTTTCTTCAAACGATGGTAATCCCGTCAGGGACTCAGAATTTTTTCTGAAGAAGCTGCAGACAACGTTCAAGTTATTATCATTTGCATCTCAGCATTGTCACTTATCAACGATGGTAATCCTATTATAATTATAAGTTCCATTACAGGGTCTCATTTTCGAGCTCATTTTACGCAAAAACAGGTGGGTGAACTTCACTCCAAACTTCTGAGCAACGTTTCTCGGTTTGACCTTCCAATTCAATCGTAAAATATTTGATACAGTGGAGCCCCGTTATTATGGTCACCAACGGGCCATGAAAACTGGCCATATTAACGGGGTGACCGTATTTAAAATAGGGTAAAGTCAAATTTGTTACGTACCACAACTGCACTTCTAAATAACTCCTTTAATAAGCATACGGAATGCAGGTACATGGAGTATCGTTTAATATTGTTTCTCAAGATTTGTAGAAAAAAAGTTGGAGCACCCAGAGAATATGTCTTGGAGTAAGATTGAAATCGACTATAAGTTTATCCCACGTGCGAACTCAGGATTTGAACCTCGGTCGTGGTGATGGAAGGCACGAATAATGACTGCAACCTGTCTCACCCATGGAATGGTTTGTTCCATCTGTCATAACAACCGGTCGAAATGGAATGTGGTTAAATGGAAAACGCCCTCGATTTCCAAATCCAAGAAAATCAAGAAATTCAAGGAACGTACAAAAACTGCAGCAGAGGAAAGTCTGATATCTTAAAGATTCTTGAAACACCTTTTTCACTTACAGAAAGTTCAATTTCAGTGATGGCCGATTCTGGGTTATTCTTCATTGAATTAACAATGGCATACGCTCCTGCACTCTGCATGGGGTTCTTGCCAATCTGTAGAGGAAATGGACTTCTATGTTAGTTGTGACTAATATAAAATCAGCTTTACACACTTTACACACTTTATTTATTTAATAACCAATAATAATTTAGTTTGACTGGTCTGCAGATAGTATAGACTAATCTAGGCAGGCCAGTAGAAATGAAACGTGAATATATCTAACAATGAAATACATGCATGTAAACTACAATATGTAAAATTATTTTACATTGAAGAGGGAAAAAGAAAATGGATTCATTTGTTGTAGTTGTAATTTATGAGTGTAATGCGAAGAGTATGATCGAGAGAATACTTTTATTTGAGTGATTTAATTTTTGAAATTATCATGGATGTGTCAATATACGTATCCTCCAATTTGAGTATATTAATAAGCCTTTTATTTAGTTCTCTTTTAAAAGTTTTTTTTGGAAGATCTCTGATAAAGCGTGGTATCCCATTCCATAATTTTGTTCCAATTCTAGAAAGAGATTGTTTTTGTACTTCAATTCTTGATCTTTTGTTGTACAAATTTTTGGATGTTGAAGAACGCGTACTGTATGAGTGGATACTCGAGATGTTTACAAATAGATTTAGAATACTAGTTGGTGCCGATTTGTTACTGATATCGTACATCATGTTAGATATTAATTCGTAATATAAAAAGTTTACTGGCATAATATTTGCTTGAATGAATAGAGGGATTGCGTGTTCGTTTTTTTATGTAAAGAATATAAAGCGAAGTGCTCGTTTTTGAAGAATTAGAAGTTTGTTCAGATAAGACTTGCATACCTGTCCCCAAGCAGTCAATCCATAAGTTAAGTAAGGAGCAATTAAGGACTGATAAATACTTAGGAGGGTATACCGAGGAACAAAATATCTTAGTTTCGCAATTATACCTATTGTTTTGCTAATTTTTACAGCGATATGATCAATATGATGTTTCCA
>JANSTQ010167076.1:0-10383 GCA_026167885.1 Bergia puertoricense
CTATTACTATTGCTATTGCTATTACTATTGCTATTACTATTACTATTGCTATTGCTATTACTATTGCTATTGCTATTGCTATTGCTATTGCTATTGCTATTACTATTGCTATTACTATTGCTATTGCTATTACTATTACTATTACTATTGCTATTGCTATTGCTATTGCTATTACTATTGCTATTGCTATTACTATTGCTATTGCTATTACTATTGCTATTACTATTACTATTACTATTACTATTACTATTACTATTGTTATTGCTATTGTTATTGTTATTGTTATTATTATTATTATTATTTGCAAAAGCGCGCAATGCAACGATGCACTGGAAGTCTTGTGGACATCAGGCCACTTCCCGCGGCCTCAGGTGTCCCGACTATAACTTGTCAGCATGGATCTTCTTCCTCATCCATTAGCTTTCAGACCCCCACTTAAGTGTCGAGAACCTTTCTAAGGATTCTTGCGGTCCCAAGAAGGCATGCCTTTTGTAGCAGGTCCAGAGAGCTAGACAGCTCTAGGGTCTCGAGTACTTTCATTATTATTATTATTTTATTTATCTTTTTATCTTTTTGTGTGGGTTGATTCATCTCTTTCTGGCATTATAGATGAGAAGCTTGCTAAAGCTTTTTCTTCTCATTTGACATTGTAGACGGTGAGACGGGCGGTTCGCACTGCGCGGGAGCTGAACATTTTCCTTGTGTTCGTGGTGTTAGACAATCCTGTAAACAAGGACTCCATACTCGACATCAAGGTGCCGATATTCCGCCCCGGCAAGCTGCCAGAGATAAGGGCCTACATGGAGCAGTTTCCATTCCCGTTCTACATCATACTCCGTGACATCAACGCATTGCCTGCCACCTTGAGCGACGCTCTGAGACAGTGGTTTGAACTCGTAACAAGCATGGACACGTGATCTACCCGCGACCTTGAGACAAGTACCGAGACAGTGGTTTGAACTCGTAACAAGCATGGACACGTGACCTACCCGCGACCTTAGACAAGTACCGAGACAGTGGTTTGAGCTCATGACAAGCATGGACACGTGACCTACCCGCGACTTTGGGACAAGAACTGAGACAGTGGTTTGAACTCGCAACCAACATCGACACGTGACGTGCCTGCGACCTTGAGACACGCGCTGAGACAGTTGTTTAAACTCGCAACCAACATGAACACATGACCTATCCGTGACCTTGCGACACGTGCTGAGACAGTAGGGTGATGAATGTCGTGGCCAGCATGGACACGTGACCTGTCCACAAACCAGATTAGGTCATTGTCGATAATTCGAAGCAAGACCTTGAAGCAGACTAGAATTAAAAAATATTTTTGATTTACAGAATTCGCACAAAACTCCTTTTAAACAAACACAATAACAATTATATTTTTTATTGATAATACCAACAATATAATGATAATAATAATAACAAAAACAGTACAATAACAAACACAATATTGATAATATAATAACAATAATTACTATATGATAATAATATTAATGATAATAATAACAATAATTATTATATAACAATAATACTAATGATAATAATAATAAAAATAATAACAATAGTTAATGAAATTTATACTGCGTGTGTTACACGTGCATGTGAATATACGCGCGTTGCGCGTTACAATTTATAAACTAGGGTAAAGATTTAGTGTAACAATTAACCAATAAAAGACAAGCAAAAATATAAATTAAACTCTTAAAATGCTAATTTAAAAAGATAAGATTTTAAGTCAGTTTTAAAGAGGATAAATAGTCGACCGTGCAATAGTAATAATGATAAAAAATTTAACCCTAAAAATGGTAATAAACGCAGCAACTCATATTTTACAATTGTCCAGATAAAAATCAAGAAATAGACTAAAAAAGGATTAACCGGATTTTGAAGTAGAAGCAACTTAATTGTTGTTTATGAAAAAAACAATAAGCTGTGTTTCTTCCGATATTGAAGAAACTATCTTAATTCGATTGTAAGTCTTCGTCTTTTTTGCACTGTTTGCTGGCTGTTCTTGAAATTTTTTTTTGTTCCACTAATACCGCTCTTCCGTCTATAGGGCCAAAAATCTAAAAAAAGAACTTGTGCATCGCAATTGGTGTTCACGGCTTGGGTATCTACAGACAATGTGCGCGTCAGTTTGTACGGACAATATTCAGCGTGTCAAAGTTAAGACAAGGCGCCATCGTGACATTAGCCCATGTTCGAGATAAGCTGCGTCTTCAGTAAACCGCTGCGGCCCATATTCGACAAGTTAACACTTTTCGTCTCTTTTGTACGAACGTTACTGACACTTTGTACTAGGCGCACCCTTTGTAAGCAGCTTATATAAATTGTTCCATGTGCTCGAAAGCGTAATATATTAATTTGATTAATTAAATATTTATTTATTTATTTACTTATTTAGTTAAATTATTTATTTATTATTCGTCCATCCATTCATTCATTTATTTAATTGTTTATTTGATTACTTATTTATTTATTTGTACTAAAAGTTGTGCGTCCATGGGCATTTCCGAGAGTATTTTGGGCAGTGGATATTAAAAGGGCTTAAGTAAACTGAGGAAAGAGCGGGGCACTGGGTACAAGCGGTGTTGGCGGTTTCGACGCTCGCATCAACTCACACCAGGTGATCGGACATTTATCACGTACTTGGAGTAAGCCAATCAGCGCGCGCTTTCAGGTCTGCCCCGAAGGCACCATCCCAGGACGCACTGTGAGAGTAATAACGATGACGGCCATTTTGAGATCATTTTGTGCACGCGTGGTTTTCTGGGGTAGTGCCATATGATCAACGCAGTCAGGCGTTCCTAGCACGAGAGCCGTAGCTTGCAATTGTCCATCTGGCAATTGCAAGCTACCAATATCTGTTATTCTTTTTGCCAATTTTTGATGGTGCTAAATCGCTGCTGATTCTATTTTCTGATGCTGATTTTCGTGACACCAGATCTTGATGTTTTTTTCCAAGCTATTCGCAAGAACCAGGGTCATGCCAGCCTTTGATGCTATTTTAGTATTTGACAGATGTCGCAAACTTAATATCGTATTAGGCTTCCTCTCCCTCTCGCCTGAACCCGTGGGAGGGGACGTGGTCAGAAAGGTTTAATAATATTAGCTCGATGACCTCGCGGGTATTCATGGGTATTCATTGGTATTTATGGGTATTCATGTCAGACAAATAATATTTGGAAATTCTAACACACGTCTAGTTTGTGTCTTTCGTGTATGAGCGAATAACTTACTGACCAACAAAAAGTGAGACTCGGGTAAATCGCAAGACTGCTTTGTAGTTAATGAAATCAAATTGCTGCAAGGCGTAATTTAAAATGTTCTGGTACAGTGGTAGACGCTGTCGGACATTTACAAAGAACAAAGCAACCGACATAGATGTTTACTGCAAGATGTACTGAAAGTAAACGCGCAAATATGTTCCGAAAGTTGAAAATAGCTTACCATACATGGATTGGAAAAGTTGTATACCATAATCTGTGCGAATCGTTCCTTTCCTAATTATAATACTCGATAACCATTTATAGTTTAAAATATCTCTCGGCGAAAACGGCGGCAATAATAGAAAAATAAGTTTGTTGGTTGATCTGTTGATTGAACATGCGCAAGGAAACTGCGCGGTGCGTATGCGCATGCAATATCACCGGCCCTGTTTGTTTAAAGTTCTGTTCCCTGGTCAGATGTCGCACCGCAATTCTCTGGTATCTTAGGCAAACCAAGAAGCAGATGAGGAAAGTAGTTCCTTATAACAATCGGTTATATGTAACACGTGTCTCGGTCACTTGTAATGCATTAAAATAAAGGGATTAAAACGTCGAGGAACCTGCACGGCAAACAAGTTAAACGCAGGCGACTGGACGTCTTGTTTTTCAAATTGTCTTATTTGTCTTTTAATTGTGAGATACGGCCATCAATATTGTCACACCAATGATTAATGTGCGGCAAAAGGCCGGAAACTTTCCTTCACTTTACATAGTTTACTGACTTTTTTGCTGGGAAGAGGTCAAGAGAAGAATCTGATTCATTCAAAATGTCAGAAACTGAAAAATCTTTGTTCTCTGGAATTTTCTTTCTATGAAGTTTGGCTAAAAGCAACGACGTAATTACAGACTATATAATTAGTGTCTACTTTTTCTAATCTTTTTGTTTATGAAAGATTTTTTTAAAAACCTTGTAGTTTACAAATTGTTCAAATGGAAATGCGAAGGACTTTGCTCATCTTGCTGACAGCTTGGTGCCTAACTGTGTCCCTGAAGTCGTAATCGCTTTTCACTTGATTTGAGTTTAATAATATAACACGGTATTTTGCTCCGGGTCAAGGCGGCGATCCAACCAAGGATAAACTATCTGCACTGATTTTATTTTGTCGATCGAAGAAGATTCTGTATTAAACTTTTTTTAAAAAACTAATGTATATAATAAAAGACGAAATCTGGCGCTTTCAGGTTTTTGCTTTTTAAAAAATGTTGAATTATTATTTGTAGTTATAAAAGTTTGCCGTTATATAAGAAGTTGGAATATCTCGTCAGTCGTCGGCTTATTATAAATGATAACAATCTGCTTTCATTTTTTTCTTTCCTATGCGGAAACGGGATAATTACTAGAATTGCTTAAGTTAAGCGGATTTACTTCTCATGCATCGATATTTATAAAATAAGGATTGACTATTACAAACATTTCTAAAATCATCGACATTCACACATATAATTATTAGATTCATAGCACTTGACATTGCGGAGAAATAACCTGAACCAATATAAGACAGTATAGACAAAAATAACCGTTACGTTCAAAAGAAGCCAAAAGTGAAAAGGCGTGAGTAGCTGGAGTCTAGTTAATCCCGTTAAATTTAAAACTGTCGTGTGGGCCGGGTTTCAGTGTTTGACTAACCACGGCACGCACTATGTGTTCAGACTTCTCTGCCGCGCTGGACGCAGCGTTTGGACTGCTTGTCAATGATCCCGGTGGAACAACGGCCGAGGGACTCGAAGATGGTGGCGTCACAACCCAGCGGTTCCGAGACGCTGTTGTTGGTGAAGTCGTGGAGATTGAGGAAAAGTTAACAGCTGCTTCGAAAACAGGTCTGGCAGCCAGTGTTTGTTTGTTCAAGGAAGGACTTGCATCTCTGTATCGGTGGCTGGCTACTGTACAACGTGGTACTGTTGATACCGGCTCTGGGTTGGTTGGAGCGACAGAAGAGGAAGATGATGATTATGACTATATCGAGTTTTATACTGATCGAGGAAATGGAGCGGAGACTCCGTCACCAGATAAGACAACTCGTGAACACGACAGACCAGAAGGGACAGCCAGCAATACAAACCCACTGACTGATATCGACGAATGCACTTTGAATTTGTTCCACAACTCTCAGGAAAAATTCAAAGAAGCAGGAGAAGAGTACTTAACGGTGCTTGGTCACGGAACTTTGGACATGCGTGACAAAATTATGCTGATCAAGATCCAAATTGCGGCTTCATTGTTGGAGAACTTGAATAAGCCGTCTGATGGCTTAAACACATGTCATATGCGCCTTGATGAGCTCCACACACTTCCGGTGGTTCGAGAAATATTCTCCGACGAAATATCGAAAAATGACAACTCGACGATCACAAATGAAGATAGGACTGCTATCTTCACTTCCGTCTGCCAAATAAATCACGCAATATTCAATGTCGCGCTCGCATTCGGTGCGGGTTCCAGAAATTTTTTGTCCCCTTGTGTAGTCACCAGCGACGAACGCGTACATCCTCTACTGGACGGGAGACTAGTAAAAAAGCTGCATACACTGGGCTTGGGGAACCTGGACGTCACGTGGTCATTTGGTCAGAGAGGAAAGAGGCCTGGGCACAAACTGGTGGAACCGTGGGATGTGACCACGGATAGCAAAGGGCGCTACATGGTGGCAGACTGGGGTGGGGACGGCGTTAAGGTGTTCGACAGTGATGGAACATTCCTCCACTGTCTGTGTGTCGCTGATGATGACCCAGACACAGACTTGACGTTCTCGCCCTGTAGCGTGGCTACGGATACCGCTGACAACGTGTACGTACTGGCTGTGATTGAGGACGGCGCGGGAGCACAGTCTCAGGGGGTGTACGTGTTTGACGAACACGCCAACCTCCGTCACAACTTCCCGCTTCCTCCACGGGACGAGTTTGAAGGCTGGTCGTTAACAGTCACGGGCGGCACGGAGTCGAGTGAGGTGGTCATACTGGGCGAATGCGCCGGCACCTACCGGTTTGACGTGTACCAGACCAGCGGAGATTTTGTTCATAGCTTTGACGAGGCGATTGTGGGGGACGCAAGCCACATCACGTCAACGCACGACGGCCGAGTTATGGTTGCAGATTCCAAGTATGACCGTGTGTGTATTCTTGAGTTTGACAGCTGGGGAGTTCATCTGAGGAACTTTAAAGTGAGAGGATTTCCCAAGGGTGGTATCGCCTTTAACCCAGCTACGGGTCACGTGATCATCATATCGAGCCCCCACAGCGAGCGTGTCACCCACGCACGTATCGAGGTTTACACAACGGAAGGGGAGTTCATTCACGCCATAGCGCTGGACGCTGAAGCCACCGCTGAATTGGGCGGCGCTACCATCACGTCTGAGGGGCGCATTGCTCTTGTTAACGAAACTGAATGTAAAATTCACGTCATGTGATTTTACGAAAAGTCTTCAGTTTCTTGAGAAAATGAACGATCGTTATCGAAACTAAATTTGTGTAAACTGGTGGGCTTCTTTTAGTGTTCATTGAACGGTAAAACAGTGTCAAGCTAATATCAAATGTAACTGATTTTTCCCCGATAAAACCTTGCGTTGACGCAAATCACGTTAGTTGTGATAGTTACCAGTAAATCCACTCCGACTGGCGGGCACTCTTTAGTATTTCCCGGCATGAGTCAGACAATTCTCGCTTAGTTGGTATTATTACTGTACCCCGGGTACGCGCCGAAGATCGCCGAGAGCGACACACGTGTGCGAGACTTAATCTCTAGTACCCAGTCATTATTTACCAGTCTTTGCCCGTTAATTCCATAGAATGAATGGGCTCGGCTAAACGCGCTAGGCCGCGAGATTTAGGGACGACCGGAAGTGTAACGAATGATGATTTGATTATTTTGATCCTAAGATAAACAGAAATAGGAATAACTCTAAAAGTGCGAACTAAATTAAATTAACGCAAGCAAAATCAGGAACAATACTTGAAGCTCGCCGATAAAGTACAGTCGAAGAAATAGACTCAGTAAATAATGTTGTATTACAAAAATAGTTGCGGTACTTTTCTAAACAACAGGAGCAGAAGTGGCTTCAAAGACTGTTTAGAGAATTCTGGTTTAACGTAATTTCACAAAATTTGGGAGCATTTCTAGTACCTGAGAAGAAGCCAGTTTTTACTAGAAAGTTGGCTAGGTAGAAGCTTACAAGTTTATTGAAGTTTATCGAAAGGTTTCCAAGTGTGTGTGTGGTATCAAGGGCAAAATTATAAAGTTTGCGTTCCACTGCGGCTCCCAACGTATCCTGCGAATCGTCATATGGACATTTTTAAATAACTGGCCCCTCCCATAATCCTTTCCGAGCTTTAGAAACACTAAGCTTCCCAAACCAGCGTTCTTTTTCTAAACATCCTTTGCATCAAAAGATTATAAAAAATAAAAACATTCTAATGACAGCTCGCCACACGAGTTTTTCAGTGCCATGTCTTAAATGAGTAATCAAAATATGTCTGCAGCAAGATGAGTTCGAGCGGCAATATTTTCAAAAGGCGTTTTAGTGACTTACCGTTGTGTTGTACGATTGAAGGAGGACAAGTCTAAACACAACAAAGTTTTGACGCTCACAGTCACAGAACACTGATACGAGTTTTTGATCGAATTTATATTTACATTGTTTTTCAGTTTATTAGTAGCTTTCCGGTAGTTGATACTAGTGTTAATAAGTAATCTCCAGCAATCTCCGATTGGGAAATATAATAATGCTAAAACTTTAAAAATAACCAACCGTGTAGAAGCAAAGGAACTCCTCTTTTTGGAAGTTTTTTGCCTTTTCCCCAGGCTTCTAAGCACCGGTTCAGCGCAGCCATTGAGCGATGGGAATAAAACACGTGCATTGTACTCCACCCCTTCCGCTTGCCACGAACTTACGGATGATCATTAAAGTATCGAGGGCTTGATATTTGCTGATAAGTTTGAATATACTCCACAACCGTTAAAGACAAAACCGCGGGGTTTGAGGGTCCGCCGGTGCAAAGTCGTCAATTGTCGGCTTAGCGCCCGATTTTCTATACGTTTTTTTCAGTTTCAATTTTATCAATTTCCATTGTAACATTCCGAGAGCTCCAAATGACAACAACAGGAAGGCTGAGATTTGAATTTATTTTTTTAAAAACTTTTGTATCCACCTGGTTAGGATATACTTAGGGGTACCGTGATCAGTAAGATATTACTGACCTCCTCTCCCCACCCCTCCCCAAATATCTCCGTTGTTTTTGCATTGCGCACGCACACACACATGTTTTATTCAGTAACAAATTTATACAGCAAATCTGATATTGTTTATATTTTCTGAAAGTTCGTTATTTTGTGGAAAATTTGTTTTCCGACGAGCAAATTAGCAAAGGGAAGATCTGAGAAAATACTGCAGTTTCAGTGAAACGTAACTCGGCCTGGTAATATCCCCTGCACAGGTCTACACCCAAAGTATACCACCGTTCAGAAATCTCCTGCTCCTGTATTCGTGTGTTTCATAAAACTATCGAAAAACCTTCAAACTCGTGGGACTGTGCACACCTTGTTCACGTGGTTAGCCGTTAATCAGGGCGTGTCATGACTTGCACAGGAAACCAACCTAGAAGTACAAGAAATATGCAATGAGCTCTAAATAAATAAATTGTGACGACTATATAGCGCTTTATCACTGTAACATCTCAAAGCGCTTTACAAATGTACAATTGGCGCAAATAGCTGCCGTTTACCGAATGGATCCAGTCCGCAATACAGTGATTTGCCTACTTTTTTCGAGAAGTCCGTGGGTTCTAAAGAAAGTCGAGACTTGACCAACGGCTTAACGTCGCTGTCCACGGACGGGGCCGGCGCTTAAGCCTGGAATCTCCTCAGTGGTTAACAGTCGGGGATCTGACCAACTGCGCTAACCTCGACCAGGCCGGGGATCAAACCCGGCCGGGACTTCCTGGTTAGCAGTCAGGGATCCGACCAACTGCGCTAACCTCGCACATAACCTCTCTTTCTCTCGGCATTCGCGTTATAACACAATCTAATAACTGAGAAAATATTCCAGTGATGAAAAGTCGGCTACGTAAAAAGCAAATCTGTACAATCGTCTGTTCATCTGGATGGTCTTGGACAAAGTACCTGAAATCCGTTCATGGTTCTGAGTGTAGGGGGCAGCCTGTATGTACTGGATGACAACAAAAGTACAAGCTCCAGACACGTGTCTTCAGAAAACCTGACCACCCTCACGATCGGACTTTCTCGCCACTCTCTGAATAGTCTGCACAAGAGAACAATAACAAAATATGCTGTTTGTTTGGAAGACGAATGTGGTTGTTTGATTAACTTGTTCACTTCCACAAATACCGTTAACACACTGCTATCTCCCGGCACAAACGATATTATTTTTTTATAGGAACATCTGTTTCTTGGGCTTAGACAGAATGTTTTTAAATATCACAAGATCAGCCTAAAATTTTCTTAAAAATGTTTTCAATTATTTTTCATAATTTTGGCGATGTTTAATTATGTGCATTTAGTGTATATGTTTAAAGGCTTTCCCAACGGTAAACATCTAGCTTTCACACATATAGGTGGTGCCCAAATACACAGCAAGACTTTCAAGAGCCTGTTGGACCCGAGTGACCTCGTCCCCAGATCTTCTTTTGGTAGTTTGACTTTGAGGTAAAGAGGGGTTGGGGAGATTTGCTCCTTGCTCTTTTAAAGGAATGAAGTCGAACGGACGTTTCAACACTGATTCATACTCACGTGTCATTCTCTATTTTACTTAAATGTATTTGGTACAGCATTTTCAAAATATCACTTGGAGGTTCTGAAACAAATTAAAATAACGTCGTTCTTATGATGTTATATGTTACACCTTCAAGTATTGATATAACTACTACTAAATATTGATTCACTGTTACATTCTTGATTTTAACAATTGCAGACTGAGCGGCACTTTTAGTGATTCCCGAAAAATATTTGCAGCAAAATGCGATGGTGATAAAAGTGACATTTTTCAAGCTTATTTTGTCTGACACGCACACATATCGGTTGTCAGTGAACTGTTCATGAAGCACGTTTTTCTGTACTTTATAATTTAGTCTGAAAACTGGTCCCACATTCCAAATACAA
>JANSTQ010167098.1:0-20347 GCA_026167885.1 Bergia puertoricense
GAGTCTAAATCCAGAAGCTGAGTTTGTTTAATATGATTATTATATTGTACTTATTAATAGATCTAAAGTTATTACATCGTTGTATTTTTAAATTTGTTACAGTTTTGTTTTACATAGTGTTATTATATTTTTGTTATAGTACAATATATATGTAATTTTGTCCTTAAACGCTTTAGCAATACCTGTAAAATGCATGGTCATACCAATAAAGCACAAATCAACTCAACTCGACTCAACTCTCTCTCTCTCTCTCTCTCTCTCTCTCTCTCTCTCTCTCGCAGTGATTCATATTTGCTACTTTGTGTTATCCATGGCGACTATGTAATTAAGTTTGGAAATACTGAATACTATTTTCCATAGTTCAAATCATTCGTTCGTTCGTTCATCCATCCACCCATTCATTCATTCATTCATCATTCATCCACCCATTCATTCATTCATTCATTCATTTATTTTCGGTTGCAAAACACATGGTGCATAAAACAAAGGAGCACAAGGATCAAGCAACTGGTACCCACCAACAACAAAATAAAGAACTCGCCTGTTAATGTCCCACGCCCTAAAAATGAGCCCATAGGCCATGCACATCCTTAAACAGTTTTCCTAGCAGTTAGTTCCAAGACATCTCAGAATATCTGGGAATCTTCGTCAACTACGATACTGCTAGGTGCCCCTTGATCTTTCAGATTCAACTGGATAAATCATCAAAAATACGTAACCATGTGGAGACTTTGGTGCGCCCCAACGAAAATATGCTGAAGATGTGAATTGGACCACGACGGCCTGTTCAATAAGCAGGCTACATAACCACTTCTGTAACAGGAAACAATAGACTGCCCCGAGGGTCGAGCAAGAATCCATCCCCGACAACAATAACAACAACACATACTTTGTTTCACCACAAAGTTACAGTCAAAAATTATTAAAGATAGATATAAATAACTGAAATAGATATTGGTGGCGGTTACTTGGAATACCCATAAAAGTTAATTGAGCTGAGTAACCAGAACCATCGGTTAATCGAATTTGACTGATCGGAAGAATAAAAAGGAGGAAAAAACTGATTATCTAAATACGTTGTAAGTAAAAAGATAAACAAATTGACACAAAATCAATCAATTTTAGTCACAATAATATGTACATCAATAAGAGGATTTGGGACGGTTTTTGCTAACTTCAGTACTTTGAAAAGCAATTATTTTCTGGCTATGACGCCTAAATGGATAGATTTTAGAGTCTGAATTAAGTGAACCGAATACTTTAGTTCCTGAAAACCTTATGTTAAAGATGCAGTAATTAGTTTTTGTTTTTATGATAACTCCAACAATTGACCGAGACACTTATGCGTTAAAATAGATCTAAAATCCCCGAGCATGACTGAAATCCACTATCAGACAGGTCATTAATAGCCTGCTACGTGTTATAAGAAAAACACAAAGTTAATGCCCGGAGCAAGAATCGAACTCGCACTTAACAACATGATCGGCTACTATACTATCAGCTTAGCTATCCATTCTAACCGTTCAAAGACTCTTGAATGGTTCTACAAAATTCTGAACTACTCGCAGAATTTAAGAATCCTCGGAATTGCTCGCAAAATTTTGAAGGATGCTCGCTTTCTCAAAATCGCCAGTTTTCATAATTTAGTGCTCAAATGCTCGTGCTCGCACAAAATAACAATGTGCAAGGCCATTCGATACTCCTCATTCAAATTTACAGCGAGATGGTAAAAACCAGCTGTAGAATCCCGCTATATCAATGGCTATAGGATTTAAGTAATGGATTCAATTTTACTCGAAGAAGCAGCTTGTTTTTATTTCACTTGTTGTCGTAGATAAGAAAAAAAAATCGGCATGCAGCTTGACGGCTGATATCCGCAGGGGCTTACTAAGTTACAGCTAAAAATAAGTTTAAAATAATGAAAGCTTTAGAATTGATGTTGGTCAAAGGATCTCGCCTTGACTCCCATGAATATTTTAAAAAATACATTTTGTGAAAAGTGTTCAGTCTAGTTGGAAAAGTTTTCGCATTGTTTCTGGCTCATTGTACTTAAAAATGTGACAGTAAAAACTGACTCAACATTATCGATGCTCAGATTTTCTGATTTACTCTTACATACATAAGAAGATGAAATGTCTATTTTTGGGACTCGGGCTGTATGACCTTAAATTCTTTGCCATCTAAGCATCAAGACATTCTTAAAAGATTATTCAATTTTCATTTGGGGAATTTTTAACACTAAAATGCACAAGGGGATTTCGAACTTTCGGATCTTAAAATTTTACCGCTCGGGCGAGTTCCTTAACGCTAAATTAGCGGAAAAATTATGTGAATGAGGTTTTACTTTTGGAACTTTAAAAGGTTTTTGAAAAAAAGGTCTAAAACCCATTTTTAAATTTTCTTTTGAGTTTTCCTAGGTTTAGCTTATAAGCACTGTCAGGGTTCCCTTCACCTCACCTCAAAGTCGTAGCGCTAGTATTATGGTTTTATCTACCCTAATCATCCATTAAGCCCACTCATAGTCCTTGGACTATCCCTATCCTAAACTACTCTAATTCCTACTCCATTTCAATATATTTCTACCTTAGCTCATAGCGTTGCGCTAGCCTGACCCTACCCTACCCTACTCATATTCCTACTCCATCTCATGTATATCTCTACCCTACCCAACTCATAACCTACTCCATTTCTAATATATCTCTATCCTACCCTAGCTCATAATCCTTGTACTAGCCCTGCCCTATCCTACCCTACTCATATACCTACTTCATTTCCTATATATCACTACATTTCCCTAGCTCTCAGTCCTTGCACTAGCCCTAACATATTACCCTACTATACCTCTTGTATACTTTCCTCTACCCTACTCATACTCCTACTCAATTTCCTATATATCTTTAACCTACTCTACTCATATCCCTGTTCCATTTCAAATATATCACTACCCTACCCTAGCTCATAGTCCTTAATCGAGCCTTACCCTACCTCACTCATAGTCTATATTACCCTACTCCATCTCATGTACATCTATACCCTACCCTACTCATATATGATATTCCTACTCCATTTCATATCTCTACCCTTCCCTGCCCTACTCATTTTCCTGCTCCATCTAATATTTATCTACCCCACTCTACCCTAGCTTATAGTCATTGCACTAGCCATATCCTACTCTATCTCATCTCGTTTTTATAAGAACCAGATAGTTTTGGTCAAGTTTTACTGATCTCAGATTTATCACATATTCAGCCTTTACTGTTGTTGCACTGTTTGCGTGCTGTTCGTGTGTCTGCTTCACTAAATATTATTTTGAAAATTAAGGTGATACTGTATAATCGATGTGTAGATCGATACGTGGGCTTTGAAAGATTATTTCCACTATCGCTGGTGTTGCCTTTGTGATTATCATGATTTCAACCATTTATATCGTAATCGTAATCCTCATCATAACCTCCACCATTCATCATTTAGCCATCATCATTATTACTATCTCACTATTACTATCACAATCACTATGTTTATCATTAGACATTATTATCATCACCAGCTATCACTTACACCATCATCACCAGCTATCACTATCATTAGATTATATATCATCATTATTATCATTAAGTATAATTTCATTATCAAACTATCATCACCAATCATCATCATAATTGTTTTTATTACTATATAACTACTACTATCATCTGTAGATATTATCGTTATAATTACTGTCAAATTCACAATCATCACTATCACCATTGCTATCACTGTCATCATTTCCATCATCGGTCATTGCTATCGTTGTCACTGTCAGCGCCGCTTTCACTATCATTGTTATGATTTGATGATGTTTCATCTGTAAAACCATTTTGAATCATTTTCATATATGTACTGTTTAATTACCAATGCAGTCATTAGTTTTATAATTTGAGCCTTGCAACGGCTTGTTTTGGCTTTTTTCTTAGATTTTTTAATCTCTTCAATCCCAGAAATGCCAAATGATTTTCTATTAATAGACTGGGAGACTTTCGTATTTCGGGTCAATGATCAAAGACTTTTTTCTCATAACCAATCAACTCATCTGTATTGAGAAGATACATGTTGATAAACTTGGTGAGAATGAGAGGATTAAATGTAAATCTGAGCCTGGGGGTTCTTAAAAAGTTTATTGTTACTGAAAGAAAAGCACGTACGTTTGCTTTATGCATTGTCTAATTCAAACGGAAATACTTGGCGAACATAATTCCTATTTATCCAAAAGGATTTGTGAAAGTTGGAGACTTTTTCAAATTGCTTACCGGTTCTAAGAAGTCTTTATCGTTATGCGAAAGAAGTTTTACACTGTTTTCATTTAATTGCCCACAGTTAAAGGAACCTCTATACGTCCAGCGCAGTGCTACGAGCGTGTCCTTCGAAGATCGGATTCATTTCAGAAACCATAACGGTTTCTTTTTCCTCATTTTGCCAATATCGTTCAGTATTTTAGTTTGATTCAAACCACTCAATGGGTTAATTGGATCTTGTGTTACGAATAGAAATTTAATAAAAATGCATTGTCACAACTCATTTAAGACACACTCATTTGGTTATTAAATTTAAAACCGCGTCAAATGGTGAGTAACAGAGAAAAAACGATTTTATAGAGTAGCTTTTTGACTGGTTTTTTTTTCTAGTGTCATTAAAGTTTTTAACCTTTTTAGTTTCGGGATTAGTCTTGCAGCTCAACATCATAACTCTCCTGTGACACTTCGGTCGTGACAAACTTTACAGATTTTTTAAGAAAAACTACTTAAACGAAAAAGCACAAAACCTAAGGCATTAGAATATTAAGTCAGAGACAGCGCAATCAACAAGAAATCGGTTGACCTTCGCACTTCATCAAATCATCAAGCTGTCACCCATGACGGCATCCACTATTTGCAGGTCTTCGTCCATCTTGTAATTACACTACCTATTTCAGACTTGTTTTGTATTTCTATACAAAGCCTTACGATATGGATTTCTTTCGATGACTACTTTTGCCTTCACTTTGAGCGGACTTGGCATCTTGATGCCATGTCTGTTCGCTCACGCGGAGCTGTTAATGTGAATTACTGATACGGCACTGAGATAACAACTGTGAACTTTTCAACAAACGTAAATAAATCTGCAACGAAATATGATTTCTTTCGCACACTTTAATAGCAATAGACTGACTTGTCACTTACTAAAAACATTCATTATAAATGTCTTTGGTCTGGCCGTTACTATGCCATACGGTGCAATTTTGCCCAGTGATGGTAGCCTAAATTTCACAAAAGCTTTAATTTTGGCCACAATTATGAAAACAAGGAATAAATGAATTGGGTACACAACTTTCCACGTTAATCCTAGATTATTTTGCTTAAATTGAATAAACCATGCTGGTTCTCTATGGAGTATATACTGGATATCAACGAGATTTCGGCTGTTGACCACTGGCCTAAAAAAATTGTGCGAAATGACGGAGATGATTTCTTCTAAGAGCATTTTCCTGTTCTGTTTCAGTCTGCAATGAATTGATTTTTGTATTTCTTGATCACTTTGGGAAAGAAAGTAAAAGCAAAACGCTTCCTTTTTTATTGTCAGTCATCCACAAACGGGAAAACCTAATTCAAAACGAGTTATTAAAAAATAAACTTTTATTTTAATATTTATTTTTTTTATAAAAATAACTATCACGATTGTTGGTGGAAAATGTAGCTTCAATCAAACCGGAAATCAAGGTTGCAGTCACCTCCCAGCTGCTTGTGAACCGGAAGTCTAAAGATTAGTGTAATTCATATCATCTCTAATACCTATATGACGAGGGCCAGACACGTGAGCCTGCTGACAACAGATGGGCCAATAATTCTCACTATCAAACAGATGTTGGTGATTTACAGTTAAAAAATTGAAAATCCGTGAAAGAGCCGACGCCAGTCCCGCAGTTAAAGGAAGTGTGTGAAGCTCTTTTCACTGCGAACAGAGGTGGCTGTTCTTTTGAACGCAGGATTTGATTGCTCTGGTGTCAAACTCTTATCGCCTTAAGTCAGACAGTAAGCCTTTTCTAAATTAATGACTTCTGATCTGATAAACTAAACAGATTTGTCTTGCCCAGTTTTTCCAAGCAAGATAATTCGCTTAAAATACTCACAAACAAAGGAGTGTCTGAATGTTATTGGACAACCTAAAATTAAAATATTATTCGCCTTGTGATATGACTTATGTGTCTTCATGTATGGTCCCGTAACAACATTTCTTTCAATGCGATGAAGTCAACAGATCTTTTATCTCAAATCGATTTTATATTATTGTTAAGCAAACACGCCCCGCAGTGTGACAACCGTACTAGAGGGCATAATTTCATTTTCTTTATACTTCTTCGAGTCGTCACTCGGTCTAGGTAGACTGCATAATGAGATCCCCACTAACTTTAGTTGATAAACAAAGGTTTTGCTCCAGAATTAGAAACTAAGAAAGGTAGCGAACCGAGTAACGTTATTCAACTGCAATTTATTCCGTGACTTTTCAGATAAGATCTCATTCATATGAAGGCGGGGCTGAGGAATTAACTGCTTAAAAGCGCCTGTCGTCAGCTTTCTAGCTAAACATCTTGCAGAAACTAGGCCCTGTAGAAACTTTAAAAATAATAAAAACATCAAGAGATTTCGCTTTGAATTTTATTCGGTGGTTTACAAGGGACTCTCTGCTGCGTGGCTTTAATTTACTAATTATTTTCTTTATCTTTGGCGATTGTTCGAGGCTCGCTTGAAACTGCGATCTAAGTCAAGGCAACAGTCTGATACTCGTATCTGCCAATTTTCCACCTGAGAGACTTTAGCTCTGTAACGTGAAATGACAAAAAAAGAAAGTTAGCAGGTTTCACATCTAATAATTCCGTCTACGGTAAATTATTTGGCGACCTAATGTGAGGGTGAATGTTGATATTTCACCCCCCAGAAAGCCTTCTCAATGGGCTTTGCTTGTCGCATGCACACTTGAAGTTCAGTTGGAAGCTAGATTTCGCTGTTCAACTGCTTAAATTGGGGACATTATTCAAAGCACGTTACAACAGGTACAGAGAACCAATGCTTTGCGCTTTTCTTCACTTCCTCTGGCTGGGCGTGAGTGCAAATAAAATGTAATTCGTTTATAATGTAGCGAACTGAGCAACTGGTCGAAAACAAAGGACAAGAAGAGAGCCTCATGTGCAAATGGTGAACAAATCTACTCTGGAGGTTAGCCATTACTGCGCATGCGTCAGCTCATTCTACCGTTGAGTGATTGGTCAGTTAAACTGTTACCAAAACATATCAAGCAAGAAGCCAATCAAGTGTTACTATAATCGTCAAGCTGTGCCCTCAGCAAAGAACACGGATGCAGATCGTAGGATATCTAACCGATCTATAAAGAAACACTTGGTTGCAATCTGTTGACATTGAACTCCCGGCAGTTCTACTTAACGGAAGACAGAGGCAGTGAGAGAAGAGCCATCGCTACTAGTCAAGCAGCGTTCCTGTCCGTTCATGGATAATTTATCGATGTATCAAGCTTCCATTGCACATCCGCCAGTTGGCGATTATAATTTTGATGCCGGGAAAGAATCTTCACTAGGGAGAACTAATCCCTTTATGGACGTTAATCCAACTATCATTTCTCGAAGTACGCTTAATCTAGCAGCACATCGCCTACCAGAGACCATGGTGGACACCAAGCCTCAGTTGATAACAAGTCAGCAAAGCAGCTATGGTTATGCTGTGCCGCACTCTGAAGTTGGAGTGGGGAGATCGTCATGTACAGCTCAAAGCTACTCTGGACGAGAGCTGTTTAGACATCCAGAACACAGCCACGGTCATCTTCCCGCAGCATCCTCCTCGCTCCCACATGGACCTCACTCACTTTACGACTCCATGCCAATACCGGCTGGTTCCTCGAGATATCCTCAGTGCCACGCTATAGAATCGGCTATGCATTCCCCGAACTATGGCCCGCTCTCCATTCACCAGTCGAAACCAGACGTAAAACCTCTTCACCGAAATTTCTATCCAACAGCCATGGCCATGGGCTCAGACGCTGAGCCAGCTCCGAGAGCATTTCGCTTCCCAGTTGGTCCACAGAACGATGTGTTCCCTCGCATGTCCGACTTGTACACAGCACAAGCAGCTTATGGTTATGAGCATCACCGACCGCCCTTAGCTCACTCGTACTTTCCTTGGCCGCCAAGCCAGCCAACCAACAAAATCATGACATGCGAATGGGTCGATCAACTGCAGTACAGCAAGAGCAAAGTCTGTGGCAAACAGTTCACAGCTATGCACGAGATCGTACGGCACTTGAACGATGACCATGTAAGCCAGAACGAGTCTCCTCTCCATGTATGTCGCTGGAAGAACTGCACGAGAAGCGGGCTGCCTTTCAAAGCAAAGTACAAACTCGTTAATCACATACGAGTACACACAGGAGAAAAACCTTTCCCTTGTCCCTTTCCCGGCTGTGGAAAATTGTTTGCACGGTCAGAAAACTTGAAAATTCACAAAAGAACTCACACTGGTGAGAAACCGTTCGTCTGCGAATTCGCCGGCTGTGATCGAAGATTCGCCAACTCAAGCGACAGAAAAAAGCACTCACACGTTCACACCTCAGACAAGCCATACAACTGCAAATACCAAGGTTGTTGTAAGAGCTACACGCATCCAAGTTCTCTTCGAAAACACATGAGACTACACGGAATTTCGCCGTCACCTCCACAGAGTCTAACCCACGATGATTCTGGAGATGAACGAGGGAACCTAAGAACTCCGTCACCGTCTCACACCCTTCATAGTCAACTGTCGGCCATGAACACTGGTATAAATCAAACCTCCAACAGTACCGAGTCTACAGAGAGACATATTAACACCAACTGGTTCTCGTGCTGATAAAATGAAGTAAGAACTTGTTTAGATATAGGGATTTTTTCCCCTGTACTGCACATAATCAAAACATCAGCTACTTTAACAAGACAAGATACATTGTACTCACCACAAAATGTAACACCTTTGATTTTACTTGTCCATATATGTAAGAATTTGGCAACCATACAAAGTCTTTGTGTTCCGAACGCCTTGCATAGAACAAACCACCAAACTTCTTTTCGCTTCGAATAGGGTTTTAAAAGAGGAAAATAAAATATGTGATTAAAGTTCGATAATAAACTTTAATAGAGGCCCCAGCGAAACAAGCTTTGAATCAGTCAAATGATTGCTGAAAACTTATGTAATTCACAGACACCTGAAACAAGACATAAAACAGTTGATGTCGTGTAAAAAAAAAGCCAAACAAAGTTTTAATATGTGCTTTTATTTAAGGAAATTGTAAAGACGTTTTACGTTAAATAGATAATGGAACCAAATATCATTCACATTCCATGAGATATTTTTTCGTGATTTGAGTTAGTTTACCGCGTGAAAACTAGCAGGAGACTCAAGCGGAGAAGAATTATCCCATTTCAATTGAACATACCACCCTCTGATTGTCATATTCAAATCATACACAAATTTACAGATAGGTTGCCTCAACATTGCACAGTATAATCATAAAACATTCGCTTTGTCGAAAATGCGGACTGTACGAAAATGCCGAAAAGCCTTTATTTTGCATTGTGCTAAGCTAATTAAACGTTAGTCAATAAACTGAGTTGATATCCTCATAAGTATATTTGTTTCAGAAAATATCTCTAAGACTCTACAGTTCGCTAGCTGGAACAAAAGCTGGTTATCCGCTTGAGCAAAATTGTTTTCTTTCACCTTTTCATCGTCAACTAATTTTATCGCTTAAATATAACAAATTATAAAAGAACATTAACTGAAATATATCATATCTCGATAACTAACCTAGACCAAATAGCTTACAATAAATATATAAATGCTTAAAAGGTTTCCTGTTTACAATAACTGCAATGTACGGTTTACAACTGTCTTTCATGAACTATAACTATGACAATGCTGAAATATTACTGCCACACAAAGCACACGTACACACAAAATTGTCCAGCAACTGCATGACATTTCAGACTCTAAACTGTAATATGTCAGATTAACTCAGAGACAAGAATTAGCGTCAAAATTAAACGTACAACGACTACAGAATAAGAGCAGTTTGTTTGTGAAAATTCAGTCTAACTGGATGCTATCGGACTGTTTTTTACTCCTAGATCTTTTCATAGTGGGAGGACTAACAAGTAAGCAACCCTAATACTGTTAGCACATATTCAGTTTGAAAGACAGCTTCAAGAACACTAAAGTTGAATGTCACAACTTTGGATGACAGAACTACTACAGTTATAAAATACACAGACATCGAATAACTGGGGGCTAGGTTTTGTGTCACCACAGCTACTGCGTACAACCGCAACTAATACTATGACAAATTAAAAGCTTTCCTGTCCATTCTTTTTATTGTACTACAAATCCAAATACTTAGAATAATTGATTGCAGTATTTGGACTCGTTTGTCCGGTTTTTTTTAAAAAATGTTCACAGATTCCTTAGCTTTACTGATATTTAGAGAGGTGTTAAACTGACTTGGCAAAATGTTATCAGTTAAACATCAGTTGCCAAAACAACTGACTGCGTATGTAATTTGTCCGACACCGTTCAGTTTTAATCAACTATACTTCAGTATTCAAAGGACCGACGTATTACACCGACCAGGGAATCTACTGAAAGTCACATAAGGAACTGCCTTTGAGAATATATATAGTACACTGGGATTAAGGCTTGGAGCTATTTAGCACGCCTCGGTCAATTCGTGTTTATTCAATTCAAACTAATAAGAACAGGGCAGTCTTTAGACAATGCACCCAAACTCTTTGAATTTTCTACTGGACTAAACTGAATTCGAGAAGTTACGATTAAACTGTTGGCAAACAAAATTAAGTCTACTAGAATTTTTATTCTTGAAAATGATTTGAAGAAATCTGATAACCTTAAAACAGTGAATGTTCATCAAGCACCGACAAAAAAATATCAAATCGTCTCTTACAATGCTAATAAAAACAGTTTTAAAAGCTGCTTTATTTTATTTTATTTTATTTTATTTATGAATCAGTGGTGTTAGTCTAGTAGATCAATGGAAAAGACTCTAGCCACTTACTAAGGACGTAATGTTAAATACTCTTTTACAGTAGGATTTGTTCTGTTATCGACAACAGTGTTATCCAACCTCGTCGACATGTGTTCTTATGTTAACATTTAAAGACATAAAAGTATTTCGATAACTTAAAAATGTTTTCAGAATTAAGGCAAGTCCTGACGATTGTCGTGGGGCTCATGTAGACTTTGCGACGGTTCACAGCGTTTTTATATGTCATTGTTGTCCTCTGGTTGTAGCCGATAAGTCTTCTCCCTCAAAAGTTGAAGTTGTTGTTTCATTAAGTCTCACATTATGATTAAAGTAAAAGAAGTAAAGAGAAGAAATAGTTTACTCTTGGTTTTAATGGCAGAGAATACCGAAAATGCCAAAAATCAATGCGTCCATTAAGTACTGGCGAAATAGCCATTTTAAATTAATTAACTGATAGAAGTAAATTGGTGTTTTTTGACTATATTCAACCTTCTGCCTAGCGAATGACTCATTATTATTACGCTATAACTGTATTTTTACCTGATATTATTTTGTAAATCATTTTCTCTACAACACTTAAGTTTTGTTCTAATTTTCTTAATCAAATACTCGAAGCTTTTCAGAGTTAGAAATCGTGTTTTGGGGTTGAAGACGATGGAGATGAGAGAAACTTTTTAAAAATGATTTGATGTTTTGATTACACTGTTCCTATTTGAGATACCATTTTAAAAAGAATATCCTTACTCAGAGGATATCAGTAGGGCACGGAAGCATAAATTCGGTTGAGTTACTGTTACTTTTGCGCGCCGGAAGCTCCTGAAGGGAGATTTGAAGAGGAGGGGATACGGTTCAATGGCTTAACATATGAGCAGCAACACCACTTTGGTTCGATAAACAACAATAGTTTTCTCAGCGAATCAATTATTTTTAACTGGAACTTGTGAATGAACCACAAAGATAGCCATTTTTCCGCTACTATCGAAAAGATAAGTCTTCACAGTGCGACAGAGAAAGACTGTTTATTGGTGAGCGCAACAGTGTTCGCTCCTTGATCTGTTTTCATATAGCTTTCAACTGTTTTATCTCAACAGACAACACTTAAGAAATAAAAAAATACCTTCATAGTTTCAGAAATTAGTAGCACATAATATCAATCTATTAGAAACAAATACAAACGAGCGCAAAGTACAGAATCCCAGACAATGATCAAGAAACTGTGCTTGCAGACATATGGTATTCCTACAAGAGTATAAAATTTCTGTTTGTTCAATCCATGGGGTCGACAAACGATTCACTTTTGGATCTTTCCTGGAGCGTGCGGCGTTTGAAATCAATAGCAGGCAAATTTAGTTCGAAGTCGTAGATTGAAATCCTTGTCTTTGTAAAAATACTACAATTCCAAGAGGTCTAATAGAATGTGATATTCTCTCAGAAACCAACTCAAGCATATTACAAATAAACTGTAGAAAAGGGAAGAAATTAACACACCCAGTTTAAATTCTTAATCAGATACCCAACCACGTTTTGGTTGTAGAAAAGATTAACTAAGAAAGATTCATATGAAGAGCTCGAGTTTTTCTTTTAATTTGTAAATAGGGTGAAAACAAGTTGCAATAGTTTCTAAAAGAAAATCGGATAACATGACTTGATCTGACAAACAGGTTTCAGTGGAGCTTTTTAACAAACTTTTCGCGGTTTCAAATTAGGCTTTCCTGTCTCATTGAAAGAATATTCTTGAAAAAGCCGTGTTTAAAAGATCAACAGAGGCCTCTACAAAGCAACTAATCGTTGTTTTTTTCTTGTTTACACTTCGTATTCATGACTGTAAGGCTTTTTTGATTAGCTTTCCATTAGCTTTCTTTGCAGCATAATATAGTCCTTTCATCTATTGAAAACTATTATGTTTCTGAAATCATGGAAAGTAATCTTCCTTTTGGAAAACAACTAAACAATCTGGAGGAAAGCCTATTGTCTAACACCCGTACTCTTGATATCACATTAAACAGCAACCGAGCGATTTTATAATGAAAATTTTATTGCTATAGAAATTTGTCGGTTTTAGTCTACAGCAATAAAGGAACAGTTACGAAGGAAAAGCTCTAGAACATAACTTAAATCTCGCACAGCTGCATCCATCTGTCATAGTACGACGTGGGAAGAGCGAAAATTAATGTTTTCATTTAAATCAAAGATCAAAATGAGAAGCAAACCGTAAAATATTTTCCTTTTCTGAAAAGAGAATAAACTACGCTGCAGTAGAGAGTGATTGTTTGTAATTTCTTCAAGCTGTTAGCAAATGCACAGTAGAATCAATTCCTCGCAAGCGAGGACAAATCATCCAGCGACTAGAAAACTAAAAATAGGCTTAACTTGATTCGTTTTATAAACGAGATTGACTCGATTTTCTTCATGGCAAACTCTAACTTGGTTACAGGTGTACACACTCCTTGTCATATGACCAAAGCAAAAATTTGGAAACCTTACAGACTGAATCAATCTATATCTTTTCTTACTGGTATTTTCTGAAAATAAATTTTAAATATTTCCCTAAGCACAAAGCACAAAGCCCTAAGGATATGTTGATGTGTCTTTCAAGCTCCTAAGTGCTAAAGAAATTATGCTCTTGTTTTCTGAAAGAGTAAAGTTAGTTGAAATAAATACCAGTCAATTTAGTCCTCTGCAAGACACAAACAGAACCAGCAACAAATCATACCTAATTTCTATTGAAATTGTAGGGAAACGTTTGTGAACTTTATGGAAAGGGAGAAAAGAAAATCTAAGTAATGACAAATGATGTATAATTTGTGGTCTTCAAGTTTTATCCATGCAAATACAGTTGATACGAAGCCTACTTAAATCTGCAGTCTGTGATCTAGTATCAAAGCAAAATGTGCACGAAACGTTCAACGCAAAATTAGATTACTGCACCAAATTATAAAAAGTTTTGAAGTGTAGTTAATATTAACTTCAAAAGTCCTACTGGCATTGTTTCGACGTCTTTTTTCGTCCAGTTCTGTGGGCGTTTGGTAAAACGCTAGTCTTTACAATAATCGTTTCTACTGACAAACTCAGTGGCAAGAACACTATTCGCCCGCAAAGTCACAGAGTGCTATCGTGTTGAGTTTTAGTTGTAATGTCCTTCTAGTATTAAAACGACCTTCAGTTTAGTCAAAAACCTTTACCTTGTGTTCTGGGCAACGTCAACGAGCTTACTGTTTCTCTCATTCTACTAAACGTTACTGAAGGGGCAAGCCTTGGCAGGAAAAGTGAAACTCCAAAGAACGAACGATTCCATTTGCACTCTCATTTGGGAAGTTAGTTGTTCGAATAAGCTTCTACGTTGTCTCCATTTACTGCTTATTGATCTGTTTAATCGCCTTTACTCTTTTCTATTTCGACCAGCAAGCCGAAAGCATTCAAAGCAACCCTGTTGATTCAATGTCATTCTCACAGACAATTCGCACTATCTCGCTGTATGATTACATCTCATCTCGCCGGGGAATTAGCCGTTTTTCTGCGGAAATAGTCCACGACTGCAACTTTGACTGCGAGCTCAAGAAAACAACGAACAACATCAACTCCAGGTATTAAACAAAGCGGCTTTTTCTTGCTTTAGTCAAGCAACTATATAAATTAAATAATAACTATATTGTCTTCCATTCAACCTTCGCGTTGGTGTAAAATGCTACCCGATTTTCGTACTTGGTCATAAGTTGAAATGTTTTCCTTCCAAATTTGTATGAAAACTAAAAATTTAGATGAACAAGCAATCTCTCGTAAGATTTTGCTTTTAATAAACTCTACTCTAAGTTAAGATACCTTAAAAATTTGAGTTGTTTACAAACGGCTTGGAAAGAAAATTTGCATTGCATTTGGTCACAAGCTTTGGGAAGTTTCTTCCGCTATATCATGTCTCCTAACAAGCCGTTCAAAAGTCTGTAAATTATTTTCCATTTTTGCAACGAGACTGCAACTTTAACAAGCAATAATCATTACTTTTATAGCTGACGAATAAGTTCAGTTATCTCTTTACCAGTTTTCTTCTTTTAATTACAAAAAGTTGTAACCGGCGATATTACAATCACGAGAAGTCAGGAATTTCGTGGAGCAAATACGAATCGATATCGTAGTCTTATTTCGAAAGATTTATCCGCTATCAAGAATCACTAAAACCAAGCTCAATATTGAGTGAGTCCTTACACGCACTCTTAATAGGCTAAAGTCGTATCCAGTCCTATTTAACTTTTCAGTAAATGTGGCTGCAAAACCAAACATTGAACTCAAGTTACCGAGTTAATGCCACATCATATTCTAACTTACTCTTACAAAAAGGACAACTGAAGGCCTGCATTTGTCGTTTGTCAAATTAGACAATTTTGAGAACAATGTTCATTTAATGAAGAATATGGTATGTTTTCAACAAGCAAGCCGGACAGTTCCTAAATTTCCTGTTCTACACAAGTCACACAAAAAACCTTTTATAAAGGAAACAGAAAAACAAGCAGCCTCAAGTTTGATTCAATTTGTTGTCTCCAGTAGTTTACTCTTGTAAACATTCAACACTTCAAAACAACAACATCAGTGAGGAAGTACTTGCTTATATACTTTCGGAAAAATCGTTTATTTAAATCAAGGTTTTAAACCCAGAAACTCGAGAAGAGTTTTATTGTTTTTGATTATACTTCTAGTTATCTGTTAGTTTTATACACAGTAATTTTAACAGTTTTTTGGGAATAGTTAGCGAGCGTAACGTCAGCTTAACATCCAAACTCACGGCAAAAGCAAACCACGTCAGCCGTTTTTGATCAAACCTCTCATTTAATTTCAACTTAGTTTCCGCTTTTTTATTGTTGAAAATATTTTGACTTTTAATGCAAGCTAAACTTAATTCTATCTATCTATCTTTCCATCCATCCATCCATCCATCCATCCATCCTTCCTTCCTTCCTTCTCTCCTCCCTCCCTCCCTTCCATCCATCCATCCATCCATCCATCCCTCCATCCATCCATCCTTCCTTCCTTCCTTCTCTCCTCCCTCCCTCCCTTCCATCCATCCATCCATCCATCCATCCATCCATCAAACCACCCACCCACCCATCCATCCATCCATCCATCCATCCATCCATCCACCCACCCACACACCAATCCATCCATCCACCCATCCGTCCATCCACCCACCCACCCACCTACCCATCCATCCATCCATCCATCCACCCATTCACCCATCCATCCACCCATCCATCCATCTATCCATCCATCTTTCCATCCATCCATCCATCCATCCATCCATCCATCCATTCATGCATTCATCCATCTATTCATCCATCTATCCATTCACCCATCCATCCATCCATCCCTCTATCCATCCATCCATCCATCCATCCATCTTTCTATCTGTCCATTTATCTGTCTATCCATTTGTCTACGCTCAGCTTGGAATCTCGTGAACGTGGTCATATCGATAAATTATTTATAGATATTGAAGTGGCATATTTGAATTAGTGCCCGGGTACATGAATTTCCATAATTGCTTTGTTTTAATCTAGAAGAAACTGATGTACTAAAAAAACAAGAGTGAGAAAAGATTATGTGAAAGAAGTGAAATTTAGTAACCACACACTACTAGTTCTTCTTGAAATGTTTAATGTAAATTTGTCTGAAAAGCCCAACTCGGATGGTTCAATAAATATGCTTTTATGTATGTGAAAATGTATGTATGTATGTATGTATGTATGTATGTATGTATGTATATATGCATGTATATGCGTGTATGCATATATGCATGAATGCATGTATCTATATATGTGTATGTATTATGTATGTTTGTATGTATGTATGTATTGTGTGTTTTTATGTATGTATGTATGTATGTATGTATGTATCTATGTATGTATGTGTGTGTGTGTGTGTGCATATGTACGAATGTATGTATACATGTGTGTGTGTGTGTATGTGTGTAATTTGTACGTATTTTTGTATGAATCATGTGATGTATGTTCAACTAAATTTGTCAATATTGTGTTTCTATTTTAGTAGAAGATAATGGGCATTTCCTTTTTTCATGTGGCAATCTCCAACGACAATTTAGAGATACTACTACCATTTTTCATTCCTTGGGAATTTCCGGTTCGTCAACAAAGAGCTAGACACTGATTGGTGCCAAAACATGACCTCGACAGAGCTTTGACGTCGTCTAACGTCATTACAACAATTGCAAGATAATTCTGAGCTTCTGTTGACGTATTTTGTAGTAGAAGTGTTTTGATATGTGTCATGGGGGTCACTTCTCATTAAGACTGAAGGAAAAGCAGCTGTAATTCGCTACTTCATGGACTAAGGTGAGAGAAAGTCTAAAGTTTCCGCCATATATGAGTAAGCTGCTCAACAGCCGAACTATATATATTATTATATATATCAGTTTTTGTCCTGAAACGTAGGGAAAGCTCAAAAAATGTATTCTATGTATTGACGAATCACATTGACCAACAGCTCTCTCTAGCGGGCCTACGCGCTTGCACACACTCGCGCGCATAGCTATACACACTTAATTTATATTTATATTATTCGATTATATATAACTACACATTCACATCTTCAACCACATGTACCAGGACGCACAAGTAAATGCGCATACCGACATATACATACACATACATATACGCTGACGTAAGCATGAGCATAAGCAGTCGTGTTAGTTGTTTGTAAAGTTTTCCAGAGAAAGACAGTGCAAAGTGTACTCATTTATGGCTTGATAACTGATTAAAAAGTTCATAAAACGTACTTTTCAATTATTTCAGTAGTTGTTTTGAAAAATTATACTATTCAAATACTAAACTGTTATTTTAAAATAAGACTTACTTAAGATCGATTTTAGTAGTTCTTGTGACATATGCTAGGATTAATTCTGTAGTCAAACTATGGTAATTCATTTTTCTTGCCTTAAAGAGTAAAAATGTGTCTTAACTACTTCTCAAAGTTCAAGTAGTAAAGATAACTGATTCTTAACTTAAAAAATCACTTGATTTTTGATGTAGCTATAGAAGATTCATGTTAAAACAGAGTGCCACTGCGCATGTCACGCCGCTGACAAGTTTTGTTTCACACTGACTTCTCTTTCGGTGAGGAACACAAATAACGAGAGTAAACAAAGCAGCCATTCATTTTTGTTCAGTTCGACTTGAAGAGCAGAAATGTTCAGTGTTCATTTTCTTTATTTTTTTTAAAAAAAGTTTGCAATTTCAATACAGTGTGAATATTTTTGGTGTTTCAATGTTAAAACTTGATTCACCCCCGACAACTCAGTTATTCTTAGCAACAGTGTGTTAAAGGTCAAAGAAGATTTGAAAATGTTTATAAAAACACAGGCGATACCCAGATTTTTCGTAAAACGTGATCTGATACAGCTGTAAAGTTGATCTGGAAAACAATACACAAAACAACTGAAGTCGGCGAGATTGTTTCTTTTTACAAAGTGGTAGTCTTAAAGTGTTATCACCGCTCCTTACTGCGACAATTTCAAAACAGAATTAGAAAAGATAACTTACGTTTTGTCAAAGCGGATGGAACCCAGCGCCGAACAGTTTTACCTACAAAGAAAAATAAAAAGCTACTGTGAAAAATATACTTTGTAACGCAAACAGAGTTATTTATGATTAGCAATGATATAATTAATATCAAAAGAACATTCAAAGAATGAGTAAGTAATCAGTTTGTTCTATCTTATATAAAGCGGCTCAACACGTGTACGACTAACGTAAAAGCTGTTTATTGGCAGGTGCGTAAAACTGAAAACACAATTTTCAAAGTGGTCATGTTTTACTGCAATGACGATGTAGCGGCAAACAAAATTAAACAAGGGCGATATATTTGTAACATTTTTGTCGAAACAATCATTCTACCTGACCTGACCCCACTGAAACAACTGAACGGGTATAGCAGAGAGCATACACACTTTTAAAAAGTAAACTTTGCTTAAATATCATGCAAAATCACTGTGTTTAATACAGCTTTGCTCCTAACAACTACAAAACTTGAGTAGTTACTCACGGGAGAATTTAGAAAACTATTCATCGTCTATTTTCATTCTGCCTCGCTACATTTTCCGCCCCAGATCAATGAAATCAATACTTCCTAAAATGTTTTCCGCTGTCCTGATCGGTTTAGTTTGTGTGAGCAAGATTATATCAAAGCTAAAGATTTAACAAATTATATTCGAAAGAGGATATAACATTTTTTGTATTTCACGCAAATTTATGAATGATTGACCTTTGTTCTTCACAAGATATTTTTTAAAAACCAAGAAAGACCCAACTTTTGATCCAGCTGCTGAAAACCATATAGTAGTCGTTTATTTTGTTTGTCTTGAAGAACAAAAATGATTGGTGTTGTTTGTTCTAGCTTTGGAACTAGTTGAGTCGAAAACTCATGCATGAAATGATCTTTAACTTTGTCTTGAAGAGCAGAAATAACTGTTTATTCATAACTTTTGAATCACTTGTCGAAAAACAAAACTGAAATGACCTTTGTCTTGAAGAGTAGAAGTCCATGGTATAAACAATCTGCGTAAAATTAAAAACTCTGAAGTTTTATTATGATTAGCAGAAGAAAGAGTCAGCATTCTATGTTTCGGCGAAAGCAAAGGATGGAGATAATCTTTGTTCATTACTTGACAGGTGAAAGTTCGAAAACATGCATATATATATATATAAAAACTAAAAGAGTTTAACCAACGTAACCCCGTCGTCGGAAACCAAAGGACCGAATCAGTCTTGCCAGTCGAAGACATGCATGTAAGGCACTAAGCTAAACTGGCTTAACCAGTTTAACTCCGTCGACGGAAACCCAGGGACCGAGTCAGTCTCGCTGCCGACACACCTTTCCTGGCTTCCTTGGTAGCTAAAATGAGTTACACAAGTCCAATAAACTCCGCCGAAGTTTTATCGCTCTTATTGTTTTGGTCGTAGAGTACTAGTTACAGTCTAGTTTAACAGCTTATACTAAAATGTCTGATTTATGTTCGTCTCTACAAGCTGAACGACGTTTAACTCTGACTGACCCAGTGTTTTATCAGATGTATAGAACATAAAACGACTCGATGCCGCTGCGATTCATATTTTCCTTTCGCGGTAAACGGTCGATGTCATTTGTAACAGTTGATGTCATTTGTAACAGTCGATGCTATTTGTAACAGTCGATGCCATTTGTAACAGTCGATGCCATTTGTAACAGTCGATGCCATTTGTAACAGTTGATGCCA
>JANSTQ010167099.1:0-10382 GCA_026167885.1 Bergia puertoricense
CCTCCCCCGCAATAGATAATGACCGCTCCTTGAGGTCAGTAGAAGCCGTTCCTTTTACTCACGAAAACGCATGCAAACACGTGCTTACGCATGCACGGACACACATACACAAGCAGATAAATATACACACACTTGGCACATACATACGTACACTTACACACATACATACATACATACATATATAGATACATAAATATATAGATACATACATACATACATACACACATTCACTCCTACATACATACATATATACATACATACCTACATACACACACACATACATACATACGTACACACACACACACACACACACACACGCACGCACACACACACACTTTCTGACTAATTCAACCTAGAACCGTTTTTAATACCGTTTTTATTGGAACAGGACACTTGCGATTTGTTATTCGATCAGTGAACTTTTGCTAGTGTCGCCTAGTGGAAGAAAAAGTAACTAAGAAAGTACACGAAACTGCAAATATGTAATTTTTGCGGAAAGTACGGTTCTGTTCGATATACCATTTTGTTGAGAGCATCCCAGGGGCCGAAGCAAACCTCAAAAGTAGAAAAAAAGCATCCTTGAAGAGTTGCATGGGAACGAGAACACTGACAAAATTATTCTAGGGTAAGTTTCCCAGTTCATAGTCTCCAACAGATTCCCCTCATTTCCTTCGCTGTGTGTTTATGCGGCGAAGAAATAAGGCTCCGGGTGCATGCAGTGGAGGCTACGCAATTGCAATCCACCATACCGAAAAAGATGGCGGCCGTACATTTGACCACAATGCCTTGCGAACCTAACGCAGCGAATAGGTGCACATGAAAGACCACTGTTTTAGGAAACTTGTCCATGCACGAACAACATTGTGTATGCCAGGTTTAAAGTTTTTAGACCCTTTCTGAACGTTTCTATGAGCATTTTAAGGTTTTTCGCGCGCTAGGAGTTATGGGTAAATGTACCAGTCGCCATCTTTTTTGTTACGGCCAATTTTCTCTTGCGTATAAACGGTCGACGCAATTTCCAACAACAGTCCAATGTTATTTTCACGAAAAAGACGAGGTCGTGATCACGGAGATACAATTATAACTGATCCTAACCCTTACTCCAACCTTAACGCAAACCTTAAAGAAGAAACTATATAGAAATGAAAAATAAAAACAAGAGTTTAATTAGTACGAAAACAAAAGTTTTGAAGGGTATTGAACCCCGGACCACAAGTATCCAAGTCCACTGCTCTACTACTGAGACATCAACTCAGTTTGCTTCCACTCATCAAGTTTTTTTTTGTTTATATACAAAAAATGGCATGGACTGTTGTTAGAAACGGCATCGACCGTTTACGAAAGGGAAATAGCCAAAGGGTATCAAGCTAGAAAAAACTAAGTCCTTTCCGGCTCGAGCCAACACAGTGGTGAGACCGGGTTTGAACCGTTTCGACTTTGAGATTACCCGTAGATAAAACTGTAGCCACTCGACCACTGCGCCGCCTACGAAAGGAAACCAAACTGAGCAAAAAATAAAACAAACTTTAAACATTGAGCTTCAGCCAAGAGTACTCTGGTTGTTGTTAAATAAACCTTCTATTTCTTATTTCCATTCATCATATAAAATTGCTTTATTTTGTATACATATTATTATATATAAACAATACATATAACGCCCTAACTCCTCTCCATTCCATCCCCCACCAACATACAATTTGGGCAATTTTCAGTCTCATGAAGTGCAGTGTATCTCAATCTGTATTTCTCATAAGTTGTTATTTAACAGTTCTGACGAAAAGCGTGTATTAATGTACATAGCTCATGAACTTAAATAATATATTATTAAATATTGTAATAGTATCTATGATCGATGAGCTCTTGACACGTAATCAAAAAATAAGCTCATGACAATATTACAAACAGGCTACACAACTGTGAGTGATGTTCATGAACTATGGTTGATATTTTAAAAAGTGGCTTCTTGCCATTTTAACTCATTTTACGTTTCGTGTTATAACTAGGAGTCGTTTGAGGGCTCGACGAAATCTTTCCGTCCTGAGGAAATAGATTATCGGGTTTGAAGCTAACGGAATAAACAGTAAATATGCAGAGAAAAACTGGCACCATATCGTACAGTTAAAAGGCAACCATGTGCAAAGCTGCGTTATAACCGGCAAAAAACACACAACAAATATGATTACCACAATCCATACGGTAGTCGCAGCTTTCGCGTCTCTTTCTATTTGGTTTCTCCCGGTATGAACACGAATGTTTAACTCCTTCAGCGCTTTCTTTCGTTTTGTGATAGCTTTTCGTGTCATTATGGCCAACACAGCATAAATAACGATAAACAAAGTCAATATTACTTGACCGACTAAAATGTGGCTAGTGCTTTGATAAGCTTTTGAATATTGGCTGGGTGAAGCATTCCCTAAATCTATGGTATATAAAGGAACCATAAGGCACGTTGTAGTTGTAATGCAGAGAAGTGTCTGCACAATCACGACTCGAAACACTTTCATGGACGACTTCCAGGCTGTGTACCTCATTCCGTAAGCCAGCGCCAAAAAGCGATCTGTCATTAGCAAAGCCATTGTAGATACTGTCCCGAAGCCAAACAGATAACGTAGAAAAAGAATCAGCAGTGAAAAGTTCCTTCCACGAATATCCGGCGACCCTAGCACAGCATAACCAAGGTACAGTGGTGTCTGTGTTAAAGCTTGTAAAATGTCCCAGATGGCTAGGTTTACCACCAAAATGTTAGCGCTGGTTCGCAAAAACTTGAAACGAGCCAGAAGTAAAAAGACGCTCCCGTTTCCAAGTAAAGACGCAACCATTAGAATCTCTAATAATAAACACTGAATCACTATTTCATAAGTTTCTATCTGGCAGTTGCTTTCGGTTGAACCATGCGAAGCCATAACGTATTTGGTCAAACTGTACGTAGTCTTGAAGTCTATAAATTATTCTGACGTAAACTTTGGCACATAATATAAGGAAATAATCTCAACAGGGCGTGTCAACACGATGTACATAGCATTTTTTTAAAATTACGCTGAATCTTGATTGGCTGCATGCTGCGTCGGGGTATCGCGTGGCGGCAGACACGTCTAAAAAGGACTTTGATACTGGGCATGCTGGCTCATTGTCCACTTACACAACTTGGAGAGACAGTCGTAAGTAGCTTAACTCAATATTTCAGTCATGCAATCCGAAAACAACAGATATCCTGAGATATATATACAAACATATACATGTTTATGCTTAATACATTAACAAAGTTTGCAACGTCTTAGGCTATGGATTATCTTGTTTTTTAAATGAAGTTCCTCCTTCTGAGCTTGAATATAAAAGAAATTTTAATTGTGTCGGTGAAGAGGATGTACTTACGCTGACAGTAACTAATCAACCAGAGAACAGATAGCATCGACTCTTGAGTTTGAATTTGAATACTGAAAGTTTCTTCTTATGGTAATGTAAAGAACTTTCTGTTGTCTGATGACTCATCATAAACAGTGACGATTGGGACCAAAAATTTTTCTGAATGCGTCCGAGAAACCTTGCAAATAAAAACTATTTTCTTAGACCTGTTTCAAACGTCGCACCACTGCCGTGCCGAACTAAATAGAATTCCAAGCGGCAATAGCACGGCATGCACAGCAGTGGTTTGAAACGTCGAATTAAAATCTGTCGCGCCTAATCCAAAAGGGTAGAAAAAGCAAAACTGTCAGAAAAAGGCAGAAAAATGAAACAAACAGTATCATATTTTATGAATTAAGTTCGACACGGCAGTGGCACGACGTCTGAAACCGTGTAGCACGTCAGACCTTGTCGAACTTACTTGCCATGTCGAACTAAATTGAAGTTGCTGTACCGAATGATTCAAAACGTCGTGCTACTGCCGTGCTAATCGGTACGCCACAGTGGCGCGACGTTTGAAACAGGCCTTAGACATTCCTTCACACTCGAGTTATTTTCAGCAGTCTGTTGTTATCCATGGTTTCCTTTGTAATATGAGACCCCGTCCACACGTATCCGGGTATTTTTGAAAACGGAGATTTTTTCCCCGTTTTAATCTTCCGTCCACACATAAACGGAGTTTTCGAGCACTAAACATAAAAGTTTTCCTAAACGCTCTCCAAAGTGGACTTTTTCGAAAATTCCGGCTTATCGTTTTCGTGTGGACGGACGAAAACGTAGGTTTTCGAATACGATGACGACATAGGGCTCATGCTACTAACAACGCGCATGCTTTATAAGGGTCACTATCGTATTTCCATCGTTTTAGCGTTTTTGTGTGGATGAGCGAAAACGATTCGAATACGCTACGTGTGGACGCGAATTTTTTTGAAAACGGAGAAAATAATCTCCGTTTTCAAAAATATTCGGATACGTGTGGACGGGGCCTGAGTCGTTACAGCAAACTGACGAATTTTTTTAAGGTGGTCATCATTTACAACTTACGCGTAACCCTTACAGGGTTGAGCGACGCCTTTACAGTTGACTCTCGATAACTCGAACCTTCAAGGGAAATGGAAAAGGTTCAAGTTATCGGGAGTTCGAGTTATTGAGGGTAAAATTATAAAGAAAATAACCCAAAGGAAAAACAAAATTATTTCGAATTAGCGCGAGGTTCGAGTTACTGCGGGTTCAACTGTACTGAGTTGAGCTAAAGCGAGACCTCATGCAGTGTTTACATAT
Source organism: Bergia puertoricense (assembly GCA_026167885.1). Lineage (NCBI taxonomy): Eukaryota > Metazoa > Cnidaria > Anthozoa > Zoantharia > Parazoanthidae > Bergia > Bergia puertoricense. The sequence goes on from JANSTQ010167099.1 coordinate 4,684, forward strand.
TTATTACATTATCGGAGACATCATTTGCACTGATTAAACTGTAATGTAATGTAATGTAATGTAATGTAATCTGTTATAAAGACGGCACTCAACTCATACATATTTATTACATTATCGGAGACATCATTTGCACTAATTAAACTGTAATGTAATGTAATGTAGTGTAGTGTCGTGTAATGCAATGCAATGTAATGTAATGTAATGTGATGTAATGTAATGTAATGCAATGCAATGTAATGTAATGTAATGTAATGTAACGTAACGTAACGTAACGTAATGTAATGTAATGTAATGTAATATACTGTAATGTAATGTAATGTAATGTAATGTAATGCAATGCAATGTAATGTAATGTAATGTAATGTAACGTAACGTAACGTAATGTAATGTAATGTAATGTAATATACTGTAATGTAATGTAATGTAATTTAATAATGTAATCTGTTCTAAAGACGGCACTCAACTCAAGAAGGTCGGTGACTGCAAGTGCCTTGGATCCTATGTCGCAGATAGCAAAAAGGACTTCAAGGTGCGCAAGGGACAAGCATGGAATGCCTGCAATAAAGTGCATTGCATCTGGAATTCCAGCATATCCAAGTCTACTAAACTGCCCTTCCTCAGAGCTAGTGTAGAAAGTCTTCTCTTATAGCTGACACTTGGACCATGAAGAAAGAGCTACAAGATCGACTTAATGGTACCTACAATCGACTTTTCATGAGAGTGCAAAACATCTCCTGGCGGGAGCACTTAACTAAGGCAGAGATCTATGGTGACATTCCACCTATATCTACCACTGTTGCCGAGCGAAGAGCGAGCTTCGCCGGCCATTACCTCCATGCCAAGGACCAAGTCATATCAGATGTTATTTGTTGGGACTACCGGGTCCAAACAGAGGTAGAAGACCCCCCGGGGAGATTCTTCACATGTCGACGTGATAGGGATGCTCGTCGTATTTTTTAGGGGTCAAAATTAGAACTCGGGTATTTTTTAGGGGTTGTCAGAGAAAAATCTTGGTTTTGATAAAGAAATGGTAATTTTTAGGGGTACGCGACATCACAAGCAAAGAGAGAGCGCTTTTCTCGGTGTTTTTAGTATTTTTTAGGGGTCATTTTGCACAGTAAGGTATTATTTAGCATCCCTATCACTTTTACCCCTAAGAACTCCCCCCTCCCTCCCCGCCCGGGAAGAAGACCCTTCAACCACATCGATGTGATAGGAAGAGACACCCAGCAGGAAACAGGGGACCTCCCAAATCTCATGAGCGATAAAAACTCCTGGCGTTGTGTGGGGATGATGATTATGATCATGATGTAATGATAATGAAAAAAAGGGCGACACAAAACCTATCGCAAACTATGGCTGAATGCCTTTTGACATTAGATAACTACCTTTTAAAATGCAGCAATAATTATATTTTCTTCAGGAGAAGAAAGCTGTGTAGCAATCCACCATAACAAAAAAGATGGTGGCTGTACATATGACCACAATGCCTTGCGAACCTAACTCAGCGAATAGGTGAACATGGAAGACCATTGTTTGGGAAACTTGTCCATGCACTAACAACATTGTGTATGCTAGGTATGAGGTTTTCGGATCCTTTCTGTACGTTTTTATGAGCGTTTTCAGGTTTTTTGCGTGCTAGGAGTTATGGGTAAATGTACCAGTCGCCATCTTTTTTGTTACCTGACGATCAGTTGTGTATGTATTATAACAAACACTCTGATGACACAATAATAACATTTCAGAAACAGTCCCGTACGTTATCAACTGTCATCAGTGAAAACGATAGAATATTGTGCCTTAATTAGCTTTCTTTATTGAATTTCACTATCTTTAAATATTCTCTTTATTTCTGAAAAACAAACCTAATGGGCTTCCGTTTGCGTGCAGATTGATATTGAAAACCCACTACAAATAATAAGTCTTACATAGGGACGCCATAAAAATAATTTAAATTTAACAACTTACAATCAATAATTTAGACTTGCTCAGCTCCAAGAACTGAAAAAAATTGCTTACAATGTCGAAACCTGGTTATCATTGGTACAAAAGAGCAGTCACATAAAGATTTCTGTAACAGTGTACAGAAAAATCAGAAAGTTACCGTTTTACTGGCTTGTCAGGACGAGTTAGATTTGGTAGTGAAAACCAGATAAAAACCACTGATAACGATAAAATCAAAATAATAATAATTATTATGATAATTATGCTTGTCGTGAACAGTTATCATTTCCCCTGATAATGACTTAATGTCGAAAACGTTTGGATTTTAATGTCTTTATCTATTTCATCAATTTTAGCGATTATTATGACAATAGTGATAACAACAATAATAATAATAATAATAATATTAAAAATAAAATAGCTGCAGGTCAGCTTACTACCAAGTGCAACAGGGCTAATTGTAAAAGGTTTTTAATTCAGTATTTCGCTTGGGAAGACGAACCTTCCTTTGGGACAACAAGTGTAGGACAATAACAACAGGAATTCGATGACAGTTTAGGAGCAGGCGTAGCTGAGTCGGCTAGTGCACAACCTTCGGAGCCAGAGGTCACGGTTCATTTCCCTGTGATTTCAGTGTTTGTTTTAACTTCTCTCTGTTTCGTGTAGCATAAACTTTAAATACCCTGAAAACGAAGCATTAACAAAGCAAGCAAGCAAAAGGAGCAAGTCTGATTACAGTCGGCTTGAATTCAGTAATGCTATCTTGACGGCATGAAAACTGTTGTTTAGTTTTAGTTTAGTGTTCATTTCGTCATTGCCGCTGATTATGATCTGTATATTGGCATTGTTCACAGCTTTTCTATTTGGTTTCACCGCCCGGAACCAGTTGACAATATTACTGATTATATAACTGAACACAACTACACGTAAACAAAACAGCACCGGTATGCATGACTCAGCATGCCTTAAGGCTTAAAAGTCAAAAGATAGAGGGTCATTTGATTGCAATAACAGTTTGCAGTTTTTTGAGTGAAGGGGGTATGGGGGGGAGGGGGTAGGTCATTGTACCACTCTGTCCGATCGGCTCTTTTAACGAACAGCTCAGTCGAAAATAAAACGTTGATTATAATTTTGTAGAAAGTTGTAAATCCGTACGTGTAGTGGCTACATCAACCAACTTCATATAAATAACGGATCAGTTAAGAATATTGAGGTCCGTTCTAAAAAGCCACAGTTTGTGATGTTGGCAAACTCAATAAAGATAATTACTGCTAATAATTATTATAATATTGTTATAACTCTGAACACTTCTACTATTGGCATTTGAGCAATAAAGCAGGTTTCATATACCATTTTGAACTCTTTTGAGAGACGAGTCGTAAATCTTAGTATCTTCAACTTTCCTGTGTTGTTTTTCCTTAAAACTGCACAGTTTTTGGTGTTGTATGTGCCACATTGATCGTGTGAATGGCCTGATATACCATTACATCATTACCCTGACCGTGCTGACGTCTGTTTCCGTTATCTTTTCTTTAATAGTTTTCGTTATCTTTATCTTTATCTTTATCGTTAATTGTTAGTCAGTCAGCAACATTAATAGATAATATTTTCAAAAATAATCCCGATCCAGGAATTTAGAGTGGAAACATAATTTCGGACATTAGTGATCATTACTCTCCAAATCTGTTTGATCCCTTCAGCTAAAGAAAAGTGTATATGTAAGCTCCATAAAGGAAAAAACAGATGTTTTCAAAATCCACAGAACACAATTTTTTTAATATAAACTTTCTAATATCAATTTTGGAACTGTTTTTACAAAATCCGATAATGTAGGGCAGTTTTTTCGGGATTATATAGAAATACCAATATGTTGTAAATAAAGTTGTACCACTAAAGACTTTTAAAACCATCTCACTGTAAAAAGCCATCTCGGAGGGACGCCTTGTAGATATCACCAACCATCCACAGACAGCCCAAGCTTTGTGTTTGTCATTGTGAGCAGGTTTTTATAAGACTTCGTATGAAAGGTATGTAATGGTTTATTCAAGCCTTTTACAGTTAAAACTGAATTACAGGCAGGTACAGAATTATAAAACTTTGTATGGGAGAACATCGACCTTTACGAAACTCCGAAACCCACAATTTCCCCAAATCATCTCCAATGGCCCCCAAACTACGTACAGACACACTGAAGCGACAAGTGTAAGTGATCTTTATTTGTGTCATTTCAACCTATATATTTTGCTGTTACACGAGGGTTGTTGTAACAAGTCTACGAACAACTGCCGGTGCAAATTCATCAAACTGAGACAAACCTTACAACTTCTGCAACCCCCAAACCACGAGGTATGGAAAACTAACAATAAAAAACCCCTAACTTGAGATTTTGGTCTCAAACCATAAAAACTCCAAAATGAAGAAAATAGAAAAAAACTCTAACAGTTCTATAGTAATGATCAAACTACTTGTTTATGTTCATCATCGCATGCTTTGGAACTGGTGACTGAGTAGTTTGCAATGACCACCAGAATAAGGTTATTAGCTCCATCATCCAGGTTATTAGCTCCATCATCCAGGTTATTAGCTCCATCATCAAGGTTATTAGCTCCATCATCCAGGTTATTATAATTAGCTCCATCATCCAGGTTATTAGCTCCATCATCCAGGTTATTAGCTCCATCATCGAGGTTATTAGCTCCATCATCCAGGTTATTAGCTCCATCATCAAGGTTATTAGCTCCATCCAGGTTATTAGCTCCATCATCCAGGTTATTAGCTCCATCATCCAGGTTCCGTATTCCTCGCTGGTAAGCTCCGCGTTATGACTGGCCATATGGGAGCTGCGAGCCCCAGAAATTCCAACTCTCCCGATTTCATCTCTTATTTATGGTGGAATTTTGCGGCAAATACAGAAAATGGATCAACATAATTTTTAAAAAGAAAACGATCTCAACTTTTTAGCGAACAATTACGCTACTTCAATGTCTTTCCCATTCCCTAGATCCCTGTATCTTGTCCAGTAACTTTTGCAAAGGAATTGTGGTGAACATTCTCGCTCTCAAATGTGATGTCTGAAACCTTCAAACTGCACTCATAAATACTCTCAAAAAAGAAATTGCACTTCAAAATACCAAATTTTCAACAGTTTCGCGGGTGGGCTGAAAAAATTACCCAGTATTTTCAGGCTCCAAAGATCGGAACCCTCTGGAACCCCCACAAGGTACAAAATTGTTGCTCCAAAACAAACATACTGCCACTCAAGTACAGAAAGCAACTATGGGATAAAATTGATTAAGAGTGTCAATCATTTCTGCTCACCGTGAGTTTCAAAGGTTAATGGTGAGAGTTGGAAAAGTCTGGAAAGACTTTCGTAATGTTTGGTACGTAGCTCAGCAAAAGTGGCGAAAAGGTGATAGTTCGTTCAGTAACTTGAAGTCGAGGCTTGACGTTACGTTTTTCGCAATCAAGTTATTGTTCGTATGTTATGTTTTTTTAAAAACTTAATGGTGGGTCCCGTGGGACTCTTAGAACGTGCTAAAATTGGATTTGGTGCATTAATTATAGACCCACCCCTTGGCCAAACTGCCTAAGCACCTTTAATTATGAGGTCGATAGAAACCGCTCCTTCTGTGTTTTTAAAAACTAAATGGCGGCTCCCGTGGGACTTTTAGAACGTGTTATATGTTAGAATTGGATTTGGTGAGAATCATATTTTGTGCATTAATTGTAGACCCATTCCCCCTCCCCTCCCCCCT
>JANSTQ010167110.1:0-10382 GCA_026167885.1 Bergia puertoricense
CTGAGGTGTCTGGGATGATCTGCGGCAATCGGCGATCGTCTGCGATCGTCTGGGATCATCAAACGCAGACCGATCCCCGATTGGTTGCCGATCGTCGCAGACCGTTACCGATCATATGGAAACCAGGCTTTAATATTCTTGCGGATATTCTCAGACTACAAAGCATAGTTCAAAGTTAAAATAACGTTCATTTTTAAGAAACATTATATGATTGGTTATTTTTTTACTTTCAACACACAAAAATTTGTTCTTAACAAAATCTCTGCAGCCTTGGGCATATTCTTAAGATATTCTTAAAATTTGGCCAATTTTAGCCTCGATATTCTTATAAAATATATTCTTATCAAGTAAAAATTAAAGAAAAAACTGGATCTGCAACAACGGTTGCTGCCCTCTGTTCATGTTCGTAGGCCTCCTTCTTCATCTCTCTTCACTCTTCTGTATATATAGCTATCGTCCTGCGCCAGAGTTCACGAGGACGACTTCTTCTGGATCATCTCAGTACAGGAACACAGATACACAAAACAAAATACAGACAAGAGAAAAAAAGTAAGAGGTCCGACGGGGAAAGGCGTGAACGGGACCATCGTCCTATGGAAGGTGCCCACACCAAAAATTATAAATTTAAAAAAAAAAAAACCCCAAGGTAATGAGAAATAATATAATGACAAACAAGTTTACTACGGTAGTTTCGCAGGCAAGGGACAGCACGTTTAAAAAAGCACAGGTAGAATTGTAACACTTTCATCGGTTTCCTCCCGAAAAATTATCGGGGACCGCCACGCACTAGCCGACAAGATCCATCAGGATATCTGAAAATCAAACATGTTTAAATTTTGCTCGACAATTAAGCGCCGGTTTTTTAGTTGCTGTCGGGAATCACTCCGCACTAGCTGATTTTTTGTCCGCGACAAAACAACTGGCAGTCCCGACAAAATATCGGCTGGTGTGTGATTTAACCTCGCTTTCATTCTGAAGCTCGTATGTACTGCGCATGAGTGCGAAAATGACTTTACCCTTTGTATGTATCGTCCTGTGTTGTTGGTATTCGATGTTTACAAATATGAAATTGTCTCAAAATTTTGGTTGGTCGACCAGTTTCAATCACTATTTTTTAATGTGCCATGTTTCTAAAAAGAAAAATCGGCTATAAACAAATTTATTAATGAAGCGTTTAATCGGCGCCCTATTTCTAACGGGTACTTAAAGTTTTATAGGGGTTTTAATGTATTTTGATTTCTCAGCAGAATAGATTAACTTAAACTGTCGCTTAATCCCTTCAATGTTTTTGCTGGTCTCTCTCCGGGCTATAGTTTACACATTGAGTCATAGTCTATTGCTGAAAAGCAGCTGATCAAAGGACGCTTGCGACAATCGCGAAGATCTCGGATTTATGATCTGACTTAAGTTTTGTTTTCCAAACAAGAGAAGTAAGAGTTGATAGTTTAAGTGTAAACAGGCAAAGTATAATCATGTGAACATATCTAAAAACCAAATCTGTTATATAACTGCAAACGTTAAAATAAGAAAACAAGATTTTCAGCGGGCGTCGTTTGGTCTAAAATTCTAGTTTTCAGTTTTGACGAAGCTTGATTGTGCATATAAGTTACTTGTATTTGAAATGAGTTTGCTTACAGATTTACTGACTTGTCTTGTAATAACAGCATAGCGATGACTCATTTAGTTTTGCACCGCCAATATAACTAAAAACGGAGACTGAAGAGCTGAAACAGTTACAGTCTTCACCAGCAGAAGATTTTAATGCGGATTACATGCTAAATAAATTTTAATATATCGGTTACCACTACCAAACGCAAGTTGTGGCCCAGAGTAGTAACAAATTCGCTTGATCACGTATTTTAGTTTCGTTCTGCCTATGTAAACTATACAAAAATTACAAAAAAAACCCTTAGGACACTTTTAGCTTAGAATTCTAAAAATAATACCACACGCGCTATCATTTGGAGAAACACGAATGTGCGAAAAACCATCACGAATCTTCAATTTTCTGAAAGAAACTCCATAACAGTATATGTATATCATGATATTACCCTAGTTATTTTACCTACAATATTTTAGCGAATGTTTTTTGTCCTTGGTAGGATTTTAGACCGAAGAGCAGGTGAAACAGAGGGGTTTTTTTTCCTTCGACATGATTGTAGTGGCAAAAACAACTTAAAGAACTCAGTTCAAGTAAACTGTATAGTGTCGTCCATTCAGTAACAGCATCTGAAATGTTTAATTCTTCAAGAAAACTTTCTTTTTGAAAGTTCCGGTAGTTATTTGACCCCGAACTGAAAATTCTGTTTTACTTTCCAAAACCGTCAAGCAAATTAATTATTTCTTTATTGGTCGTCTCTGAGCAACGATGACGTCGGACTTTACTCGACAGGTAAATTATGTAAATAAGCTCAAATAAAACCTCCCGCGTGAATTTATCAACTGAACAAAGAACGACTCGCTGATCAACCAGCAATACAAACCAGTAATCCGGCTTTCTCAGCGTTTCTCTTGCCTAGTTACCTTATATTCAGGCTCTGGGATTCCGTACCCTGTGGGCGATGAAAGGGCGATGGAAAATAATCCGTTATGGCTGTGCAAATTTATAGTACAGCGACCAAAACTCTCTTTTGGTAAGTCACACCTTGTTACTGTTATTTCATGTGTTCTGACATTTTTTTTACCGTTCCATAAAACCAAAATCAAGGCTGGTGTAACTCCATACCTGACCTGAACGCAAATCACTAACGTTCGTTTTTGATCGACAGGCCTGGGCCTCGGGGGACATATCTCGTTGGTTCTCATCACAGGGATTTTGTATCTAGTAGGGTATGACATATTGCCGGCTGATTTTACACAGGTTCCTTTAAACCTTGAACACGATGTGACAAAACTTCGAAGTGACGCATGGAAATTTGCTCGAGATGATCCAAGAGCAACGATCAACCCGATTGCTGTCGGCCGCCAGAGAGAAAGAGAAAGTCGCTATGATGTGCTGGAACTAGTTTACAAGTCAAAACAGAGTAATATATTTACGAAAGAAAACCTAAAGCTAATTCAAGATACCGAGAATGAACTATTCAAAAATAAAGTCTATCAAAATAAATTATGCCAAGTGCTAGGAGATGGAAGTTGCCGGCCGCCATTGTCAGTCATAAGATTCTTTGACGGCAGTTACCGACGCATCAACGCAGATTTGTATGATCCTAAATTTGAGGACATTCCTCGACTTCTGTCATTAGCAAGCTCCTTGAATCAGACGCGCGCAATTCTAAATTTCCATCTGGGGAATGACGCCGTCATTGACGTCCGAACGAATAAATCTTATTCAAGATACACACGATCATTGTTGTATCTTGGATATCCTCTTAAAGGTTTTCGCAACATAGAGGATCAAAAACAAAAGCAGTGGGACAAGACGCAAGAGTTTGCTCGCGATGCATTTGCTAAAATTCTTGATGAGAAATTTCAGAACGGAATTGGTAACTCCTTAGAATTATACTATTACCTTCGGGCGCTCTTTTTCAATGCCATATCTGAACAAGTTATCTATGACCTGCTTCTAGCAGCTGCCAGTTTTGCCTTCATCTTTCTTTTTATGCTTTTTCAGACCCAGTCTGCCTGGATAACAGGTTGGGCGGTTTTCAGTATTCTTACTTGTTTCTTTGGTGCGAATATTGTATACCGAATTATCTTAGACTGTCGGTATATCGGTATTTTTCATGTTCTCTCTGTGTTTATTATCCTCGGCATTGGCGCAGATGATGTGTTTGTTTTTGTTGACACCTGGAAAGCTACAGAAAATGTGTCCTTTCACGATCTTTCATTCCGTTTATCGTATGTTTATAGACGAGCGGCCAGTGCTATGTTCATAACTTCTTTCACAACTATGGCAGCATTTTTCACAAGCGTTTTCTCGCCTCTCCTCGGTGTGTCGACTTTTGGCATTTTTTCAGCCTTACTAGTATTTGTAAATTACTGTTCTGTGATCTTATTTTTTCCCACTGTTGTTATAACTCATGAACTTTTCTGGAAAAAGAAACAATGCTCTCCTTGTTGCGATATTTCGAGTATTAAGAAGTTATTCAGGGGGGGAGAGAATTCACCCGGCCCCTCAAACGAACATGCTGCATTGGACTCTGGATTCTGGAGCACTGCTAAGCTTGATGAGCCGAACAAGGCAATTGTGAATTTCTTTAAAGGGTTTTATTACACAAACGTCGTCACCCACAAGTTAGTCCGCTGGATTGTGTTCTCCTTGTCACTTGTTTTCCTATGTACAACTGTGATATTTGCCACAAAACTGGAGCCAGATGAGGAACAGGTTAGTTGACACTTTTTATGATTGCGGTTTGTTTATACAGAAGTTCGTCAATTTATTTTTCATTTTCAAAACGATTTTCGATAGTTGTGGTTTGTTGCATTTGATTAACAGTAGATAGAAGATATTATACGAGAGCAACAGCTGGTGATATCAAATGCCAAGTGCACGTGATTCCATAACTGACAATGGTATTCAAATGAACCTATAGCACGCATCATTTGCCTTAATTCTGCGACACGTGTAGCCATAGAATTGAAACATATTATTATAGTTACCAGAAAAATAGACTGGCAATTTATACAACTGTGCTGCTCTGATAAAGGTCTGAAGCGTTTTGAAATTTTCTATCAAAATTATAGAATGAGATGCAGCCGAGTAACGTATGAGTGACTGTGTTGCAAGCCTTATAGTTATAGTACCAACTGGCTCAAATCATTTGCTAAATTTGTAGTTAAAAGATTTAGAATTCAAGACAAAATTTATTCATGAGCTTCATACAGCAATTATTTTACATGTAACTATTAAAATTTGCATATAAACTGATTCAAGAGACGTTCAAAATTCCATCTCCCACAGTTTTTAAAAAAAAAATTATCACCGCCATAGCTACCTCTAGGCAAAAAGGCATTTGCCTACACAAAATTTTCAGCCAAAAAAATCCCCGCTTTTACGTTTGGGAGAGAGGTAAAATGTCACTGCCTTCAAACCATCTCGACTAGATAACCCCTCGCTTTCCTTTGCTGTTTTTGCCTATACTTGAAAGTGGGCCTAGCTACGCCACTGACTGCGATTGATTGAACTGAATAATTTTCATTTCGCTACTGTCGAAGAACCCCTGTTCATTTTTATGAATGTGCAACGCACTACATAGCATTGAGTGTTTCAAGTGTTCAACGTTGTTACGAAAGAATCGGACTTCCAGTACCCACTCCACCACCACGACAACAGTAACTCAGTAATATGCGGATAATTTATTTGAATACAGTACAAGTCTGAAATTTACGTTTCTAGTTAAAATGAATTGTGCAAATGGGTCATTTTTGATACGACAGTTATCGGAATCTCAAACGAAAGGCAAAAGTGAGTTTTTTTAAAAATGAGGTTTTGTGTTATAAACGTTTTCAGTTAACATTTTACACATCGTTCTACTTTAAGAATGTTAGTCTTGCATTTGCTTATTATTGGTAGCAAATCATCATGCATGAATGTCAGATGTTCTACAGATGGCCTTTTCGGCGCCGAGGAAGCCCTCTGGTGTTCAGTCTAAATTTGCAAGCTTTTGTAGTGCCATGCACACCAATTTGCCATAATTTAGATTTTTACTTTGTTCCCCTCCCCTCCCCTTTTTTTACTGAAAATTTAACACTATATGCCATACATTTTGTGAGTCTAAGAATACATATTGCTTTTAGAGGCAAATTACAAAATCCAATTCAATTCGTTTCCGATGTTTCTAAGTAAAACCAAAATTAAAACTACATATACAGATTAAATGCAAGAACGGTAACATATCCTACCCTCAGGTAGCTCGTTTTTAACATTTTTCTTGAACTTTCTGTTGTTTCTAGATGTTTTTAATTTGCGCGCTAAGGAGTGTGTTATAAGTCTTAAATTTTAAGTATGAAAGAAAAATTAAAGGAAAACTGAACAATTGACGTACGGAAGAGGAAATGGTTTATATATGATTGTTATATCCAGTTCTATAGCAGTTCAGTAAAGTAGGTTTTCGTAGTTCCGTGTCAAATTTCGCTTGACTTAATACTAATAATCAATGATAAACAACTGAATATGTGATTAAAGGTTCCGTTGGTGCATAAAATCAAGACATGTCCACTCGGTGGGATCCTTGTTTTTAAAACTTTTAATTATTTCGCCCAGAAAGGCTATTTGAATAGAGTGTAGCATTCAAACACTTTGAAGTGTGTTCGATAGACCGCTACCGGCAACATATCAAATAAACGAATGTATGTGATGGTGTATCCGCAAATAAGTCAAGAACCTACTCTCAAAAATCCTAATTCAAGTAAACGGATTTCAAGACTGACTGAAGACTGACTCTCCAACTTCGGGGTAAACAGATATCATTTACTGAAACAGAGATTTTAGAACAATGTCAACCTGATGTCATTCACGAAGAGGCAATGTCATCACGGACAATGATTCCACGTGCCAGGTGACAGTAAACAATGGATATATTTATGTTGCTTGTGGTTTGTGGGTAATGTCGGACAAAGTACGTAAACAAAAGTTACCAGCTGCTACGAGTGTAACAAATTGTTGGCCGAGCCTCAAAACAAAACAAAACCACAGGTTTACTTAGTTAGAAATGGCTACACTTGTATTTGAGCGAGATATCTAAAATAGCTACTGACTCAATTTCCACGTGTTCGGTGTTCCGACAAGTCATTAACGTTGTTACAGCAGTGATTTTATCTTTGCTGAGTTATACAAGTATCACCAAAAATTTCACACGGTGTAAATCACTTTCGAATCCGCCACTAAAACACATGTACATAATACCATTAGCTGGAGCATTGGCGCTGAGCTTGAGTTATTTTCATCCATATTTTAATTAATTGGAAGTCCGTTGTTTTGAAATCCTTTCAGTCGAAGAAAGTCGCCTCCGCGCAGATTACTGGATAAGTGGAAAACTCCTACTGAGCTATCGCTAACATAAAAATCAATCAAATACGACAAATTGTATCCCGTTAAGACCACATTAAGTAATTCAAATTGAAGTATATTCAGTGACTTCTTTTGATCACGGGCCTGGGCAACCTTACTCGTATTAAAATTCGTGTGGTACTAGAATTCGCGCACGTCTAGGTGCGCGAATTTTAGTACTGCGGGAAATATAATCTGCGCGAAAAACTTGTTGGTGTAACACGAGACACTCATTGTTAGAAATATTTATGCATACACATATGATATAAGTTTTAAAGTGTCCTCTTACAGCATTAAAAATAAAAAATGTCTTCTTCATCATCATCCTGAAGAATTTCTGTCGGGATATTTTCAGGCTCCATGTAATATCTTGATCAAATTTTATTTGTTAATAAAAAATAATCATAGTAAATGCGTTAATTGCTTCTATTCATCTGAACGAAAAGAACAAATAAGAAAAATGTCTTGCGCGAATTTAAAACTGCGTGAATAAGTGCTCAACAAGGCGCGCGAAACTAAATCGCGCGAATTTAAAACTGAGCGAAAATGAGCACCACGCGAAATTTAATACAAGTAAGGTACAGAATTTTTAAGAAGCAGCTAAAATGTGAAGAACACATACTAGACACAATGACAAATATCAAAGACATGTCATACGACTTTTAACAAAAAGTGGTTATGAACTAATGAAAGAGAAAGAAAGATACGAAAGGTTCGTTTCTACTTTTTGATTCAGTGTTGTGTAAATCATTACAGCCACATTAAAATAGAACCTAAAACTCTTTAAATAACTTTAGCTACTGTCTATTAGGAAGGTTTACTAGACTTAAAGCTGAAAACCTGTTGATTTACGCATATACAGCTTGCCATTTTAAAAACCTCATGCACTGAGCGGCTTTATTTGCCACACTTACAGGTGGAAGTTTGGGGGTCTGGGACCAACTGGCACAGTATCAAGGAATTACGAAACACAGCTTTCAAGGCGAGCCAGGAAGATCGTGTGGTACAAGTCAATATCATATGGGGGTTGAAGGAACAGGACCGCCGACATTGCCACTTCACCGACTTCAAGTGTAAGGGAATAACGGTAATGGACGAGAGCTTTGATATGAATCCTCCACCCTGTCAAGTCGCCATGCTGGTAAGTCCAAATCTTCACATTTAACTCTGAGGGCCGATTATTTAAACAAGGTCTGAATCTTAACCCGCGTTAATCTTTTTTAAAGGTGTTATAAACAATAGTTAGACACCGGCTAAGATTTAGACCTCGTTTAGATAATCGGACCTAAAGGTTCATATCTAGATTGTCAGACAGACTCACTAAGACCAGAGGTTGGGAAGTGATCGTCGAGTTAGTAGCGCGTGGTAGATCGTGATATGAAAACGTACCCACAGCAAGAACGCCTGGGAGAAATAAAGAGTTATAAACTGTGAGTCAAGGCTGACAAGAGACTCTCTATTCCACTGCCAGTATTCTCCCAGGCGTCTTCTTTTTGCGCGCGTGGTTATTATATGTAATATTATGATATAACTATGATAATTTTATTTAATTAATATTCATAATTACAAATAATTCCCCCACCCTCGTTACTCTGTCTTACACAGGCTGTTCTTTTCCGAAAAAGAAATCATTTTTTATCACATAAAACTACTGTTAGAGAATACAAATTTTAAACGTCAGAGAGGGGTTGCGATTCCTAAACAAAACCTGGGTTGTTTTCATCTAAGGTACCCTTATCCCTTTCTTGCACTATAAAACTGTAATTTCAGTTAAGATTGAAAAGTAGGGATGAATGCCGCAAGCTGATTGGCTGGAACGGAGCAGACGAAAGAAACTTTTAACGTGGAGTTGCGCAAGTGTGAATCCAGGTTTTGCGCCCCGGCCTGAATGGAGTCTTGCGCAATACAGAATACAGTTAAAGAGAAATGACAATGGCGCAGTATAGAAAACACAAGAGTGTTGGCTTACGAAAAAAGTGTGCGACTTGTCTCCTCATAGCAATAAGGTAGTCTTTAAAAATTTTGGGCTCCAAAATTCCATCTTCAGACAACCAATGTTCCTATACTCTATTATTTCGATATTACATTTCAACGAATTATCGAAATTTCTTATCTAAATACTTACAGGACATGTGCCAAGAGCTTAAAAATCTTCCAAAGTCAGTAGCAGACACATTGAAAATCCGTCGAGACTCCATCACTGGTGAACTGCAGGTCCAGTGTTTTCTAGATCAAATGAACCAGTTCTTGAAGGTGGGTATTGACTGTGTGTGCGTGTGCGTGTGCGTGTGTGTGTGTGCGTATGTGTGTGTATGTGTGTCTGTGCGTATGTGTGTGTGTACAAGCGCGTGTGCGTGTATATCTATATATAAATGCACGTGCGCCTGCGCGTGCATGTGCGTGTTCGTGTATGTGTGTGTGTGTGTGTTCGTGTGTGCTGGTGCGTGTTCATGTGTGTATCTATGTATAAATGCATATTCGTTTGCCTGTGCATGTGCATGTGCGTGTTCGTGTATGTATGCATGTATGTATGTATGTATGTGTGTGTGCATGCTTGTTCGTGTGCGTTTGTATATGTGTGCGTGTCCGTGTGTGTGTGTCAAAAAATTAACTCTCCGAAAGTAGAAGGCCCTATTTCTCAAAACTGCCTTCCTAGCGCACTTTTCTGAAAGTTTAAGATGCTTTACAGCTAAACTGTGATCAATGTTACTGGACAACTAACTACTCAAAGTACAACACTATAAAAATCAAATACAAGAAATGAAATAATGACAAAGTAAACATGCGTACGTGCATTTGCGTGCGTGCTATGTGTCTATTTATGCGTATGTGTATATTTATGTGTACATGTGTGCCTGTGTTAAATATCTATGTTTATATGTTTGTGTATGTCTGTGTAGATGCTCGTGTCTGTGAAAGTTAGAACATGATTGAGCATGTGAATGAATGGTTCTTCTATTCTTATTGATTTCAGGAGGAAGCTAAGAAGACAAAATATCCAAATGGTACCGACTTCAGTATCCCTGTCAACAGTGAGAAAATAAAGACTCTCATGCGCTATAACCCGGACATATATAACGTCTCTAGCCTAACGGACTCGTACTATCGTTTCTTTGAAGTGGCTCTGGGGTATTGGCTGACGCAAGGCAACCGGTCCTACTCCAATTATAATTACGTTACTTACGGGAAACTCTTGGGCGGGGCAGTAGACACGACAGATCCACTACAGAAACTCAACTTTCAAGGTATCTATCTATCCATCTATCCATCCATCCATCCATCCATCCATCCATCCATCCATCCATCCATCCATCCATCTACCTACCTACCTACCTACCTACCTACCTACCTACCTATCTATCTATCTATCTATCTATCTATCTATCTATCTATC
>JANSTQ010167132.1:0-10381 GCA_026167885.1 Bergia puertoricense
AGAAGAAGAAGAAGAAGAAGAAGAAGAAGAAGAAGAAGAAGAAGAAGAAGAAAAAGAAGAAGAAGAAGAAGAAGAAGCAGTAGAAAAAGAAGAAAATGATGATGATGATGATGATGATGATGATGAATACTTTTGAACTCCTTTTACAGCGAGATATTTATTTGTCAAATTATTTACTCCACAAACCTATACTGCGTGGTTAACGACCAATTAATGCAATTAGATTGTCTTTCCCGAGGCACCACATTTTTAATATTGGTTCTGTGAACTCAGCAACACAACCTCGTGCTCTTTTGCCTTTTGTCTTAAATTTGCAATACTATAATTTCTACGTTTCTCGATATAGTCAATTTCTTTAAGTTTTGTCTGGAATGCTTGACAATTCGCGAGTTCCCCATATTGTGTGAATTCTTGCTTAATTTGAGGAGAAGAACTCTGTCTCTTCCCCTGTTCTTCGTTGCCCTCAGAAGCGACAACATTAACGTCATCTTCGTCAAATGTCTTGTCCTGCCTTTCATTTTGTTCTAGTACTGGCAGTTCCTCAGATGTTTCATCCTTCTTCTCGACTCCTTCTTCTTCACTTTTCTCCTCGCGTTCGCTCCCTTCACCGTTGTTTCCTTTCTCACGTTTTCTCCATTTTGCTCGCCTGTTTTGAAACCAAACCTACAAATAATTTTAAGGAATTGTTTAGAGAAATATTTTTTTGCTGAACCGTCGACTTTCGAATTATGTACAATGAAATTAACATTTAGGCAAGAAGAGAATATAGATGACTTTTTTGCAATATACCGACTCAACCAGTAATCAAATAAGGTATTTAATTAATTGTAGTCATCCGCGCAAACCAATTGTTGTGTCAATTTTTAAATTCACCAATCTATATATTGGCTGATTATTAGATGCAAGAAGAATTTTGAGAGCAATGATCAGAAACTATCTGTCTTTTGGGGATCTGATCAGGAACTATAATTTGATGATGAATAGCGAAATGTGACTCAACTCAAACGGTTATAAGCTAAAGCACACACATACACACACATATACACACACTCATGAATAAGGGGAAAAAAGTTTTAAAAAATCCAACAAGCTAAAACAAAAC
Source organism: Bergia puertoricense (assembly GCA_026167885.1). Classification (NCBI taxonomy): domain Eukaryota; kingdom Metazoa; phylum Cnidaria; class Anthozoa; order Zoantharia; family Parazoanthidae; genus Bergia; species Bergia puertoricense. The sequence continues at coordinate 1,103 of JANSTQ010167132.1, forward strand.
ACCAATTTTTTTGATTTTTTTTTTTTAATCTATAATTGATACTAGAGTCTTGCTTGTTTCATTTTCCGGATTAGTATCCTGAGCAAAGTATGACAACATTATTTTATAACAAGATTATTTTTTGCCAAGATTCTAAAACACCGACGGAAATCATTGAGTTAATTGACGAGTTGTCACAGAACTGGAATAAACAAGATCAGTAGAAGTTACTAAGGTATTGTGAAGCAGTGGGAACGCGTTGCAGTTTGCTAATAATTCTTTAGTTTTTGTTTTTGTTTTTGTTCTCGGCCTGTCCTAAAGCTACTTATTGGTAAAACTGCAATCAAAATTGTATTCTAATGATTGATTTTCATGGGAAGCTGAAAGGAGTAGTAAAAAGCTGACATTCTATAATTATTTGTCAAGTTATTAAGACAAACATGTGGGAAAAAAGAATAAGAGACAGATTGAGAACTGTTTAAAATTCCAAATAATAGAAAAGCAAGAACTAATGGTTACTGACTATGATGGTTTAGGTATTCAGTTTTGATTTTTGATATTTTTTAAAAAGCCGATCGATTTTTGGTAACTTTATACTATAGGGTGAACTAATAAATATTTTCAAAGGAATTTTTTTTTTTAAATGAACCGATGACGAATTTTTATAGTGTTATATTCAGTTCCACTTCTGCCACACGCAAATTCGCGTTTAGCCAATATGCGTCTTTAAGACGTTTCCCCTATTTCAAATTAGGACAAAATAAAATTGAAAAAGCAGTTTTAAAAAATAAAGCTGTTTGTACTTGCACTCACTTAAAATTTGACAAGAAATTATAAAAGGTTTTATGCCAAATATATCTTAATTTACCAATAAGGAAAAAAAATTGGGAAGCAGTTTGTTTAGAAGTAACGGGTGTTACTTCAAATAAAAATGCGAAGGCTTCACAAATTGAAAACCTACCACATTACAATTGGATGGAGACTTTCCGGTGTATTAAGATTGGGCGTGGAGGTCTAAATTAGAAAGCTATTTTAATACCTTATAAGTCTTAAGTTTTGTCCAATTTTTCACTGCTATCTCCACCAAATTTTCTTAATTAACCCATTATCAAGAAACACATAGGCATATGATATGCTTTCAGATATTTCACTATTTCCAAACTCTTTCCTCTGAACAATATCAAATTCCAAGAAAAGACACACACGCACACACACGCTGACGAAGAAATTAAAAAAAACCCACAAAAACAACACACATACGCACGCGCACACGCACAAGCACACGCACACATGCATACACAGGCATATATAAACATACACAGATGATGAAATTTACCTGCACTCTCGCTTCGGTTAAATCAAGCCTTAGTGCCAATGCTTCCCTCATGAATACGTCCGGGTAATGGGTGGTATCAAAAGCTCGTTCCAACTCCTCCAACTGCCATGGACTAAAGTTTGTTCTTACGCGCATTCGGCGGGGTTTTCGAGGTCGCAGATGTTCTAAGAATCTTTGTCCTAAATGATAAGATACAAACGGTTTGTCTGATAAAGTCAGGATGCTTCTGTAATAATCGACTTCGATAGCCATTTTTTATCATACATAGCCCTATTGTTTTTTGTTCAAAATTTAGTATCTGTTTATAATATCTTGAATAAGGGTTGATTCATGTTTCTGCTGATAAGAGCATGATGCGATTGATCAAGAAAATATGCAGAAAAGACACTTTTACTTTAAACGAATATTGGGTAAATTGAGGTTTGAAAAGTGTTTGACGCTGCTAAACTATAAAAAGATAAATCATCATTAATTTTCAAATTGAAAAGCTAGAATTATTCTACAGTAGTTGGTATTTACTCAGTTTAGTATGTGCGAATGCTTTGAGCTTCTAAATAATAATTTATTTTTCTTATTCATAAAATCAACTCAGTGAAAACGATTAAGGGTTCCTGATGGCGACAAGTGACAAAGGTGATAACGGCAATAATTTACGTTTAATAACTATAAAGTACCACTCTAAAATATGGTGTATTGCCAAATTAAAAACCTGCTTGGTTAGGAGAAAAAGGTGTGCATGCGCCAGCAAAAAAAGTCTCTCAAGAGAAAATCAGAGTCTCTAGAAAATTCGTTATCTAATAATCTAATAAGCCAGATTCGTAAATGTTTATGTTTCAAAACTCTGCCATTTTTCGTGAGCAGATAATTCGAAGCAAAGAGGTTGACTTTGAGGTATATATGTGTATATATATGTTTTTATCTTCAACATCGATCAGATTGCCTTCTTTATTTAACGCCACTTTATGAACAACTTAAAGTATAAACAGCAAGAAATTCGTAGATAAGTCAATTGTGTCAATGTTTAAACCAACGTACCTTCGAACGACGTATATGGGGGTTGCATTTCAACGCAAGGAGCTGCATGATGATAAACATATGGATTAATATCAATTCCTCTTCCAGCGTAACTGTGAGTATACGGTAGAAATCCCGCCTGCATGCAGCACGGATCAAAAGTCAGACTCGATGAAGAAGGGACAAAGTTTGGTCCTTGTGAGTGGGGTGAAATCATAGCGTAAAATGGAGGCTGATAGTAAGGTGAGAATCTTTGTATGTTGTTTTCCATTGCGGCAAAAAATTATCGTTTAGCTGCTGCTTAAACAGGCAATTTGTTTTTCGGAATGTAGTTTGCTCTTTTTTACCTCCTGTCTTTTGGAGGTTTGCACAAACACGGTCTTCCCTCGCCGGCGTCTAAAACGGATGAAGCTAACTATCAAATTATGGCGATATTTAAGGTCGGGCCTTTTATCCTGTCCTAATGGAATTACACAATAAATTTTAAAGTGTATTCTTTGCTCATTCTGAAGTTTGTAAATCAAATAACTATTCAATCAACTGGCAATAATACCATACAAAAGAGTTGCGAGCCGTTCTATTTTACCGTTTCGAATCGCGATTGGCTGGTGCAAACACATTCGGCCAATTAAATTTGTTGTTGCTCAACCTCGGACAAGCTACAATTTGCCTAATTAGCAAGAGGAACATTAAATTATCCAGTTTAATAAGACGCAACTGGCGTTTTATCCAAATATTCCCAGGATTACAATTTTGTTATTCGTTAGAGATGAGTGACATGAATGGATTAATGCCTGCCACCTGCCCTGAAGTGAATAAGTCGACTCCTAGAGTTGGCGTTTGAGGCAAACATTCGTGGTTGCTATTTGATTTTCAGAGAACAACTTTCACACTCAGCTGTTTAAGATATGCACAGCTGGATTATTTTTCAAGCTTAATGTGATCATAAGCAATATTTTAATGAATCATTCGTCATCAAATATGAAGCCCGCAAAATAAAAAGAATTTTCATTCCTCACACGCGCGCGACACTTTTAAATTCAATTGTGTTCAGATCTTTCAATAACTCTTTGACAGAAGGAAACTGTAGCTCTTTTAGCTAGTTTTATGTAAATCCTTTAAAATAAGAATAGAGGCTGAAACAATACAAATTTGATGCGCAAATTGGGCTATAGTTTTCATATCCCGAAAGAGCGAGAATCTACACAAAATTCGACGAGTTAAATGAAAAATAAATTTAAGAAACTTAACATGGTTTTATTACCGAATTTATATGCATATTCTCTAATCAAAACATTTGAAAGTTAAAACTGAACACAAAAGGAAATGAAGGTCAAAGCCGTTAGTTAAGAAGATAAAATAACTCTAGTTAAGTACTCTTTGGGGCTCAGTTTCCTGGTGGCTAGTAAACTCCAAGAGACTTCACGATTTGGTGTAGTATTTTATTTACTTTCCGTTAGCTTACAAAAGAGATTTTCTCAAGTTTTAATTAAAAACACAACCAAATGGCAAAGAAATACACCAAATGTTTGAATAATTGATTTTGAGCTTGTTAATAACTGTAAAAATATATATAACTTTTCTTTTAGAACAAAAAGATACTCAGAAACGTTTTTGACAGCTTCGCATTAAAAGCGTATTAACCGATCAGTCGAGTTTGTGTTATAAAAAGTCTTCACGACGGCTTTTGTTTGGTGGCAGGGTATTTCTCCAGTGTAGAGTTTCACCTTTAGAAATGTAATCCAGTCTTAACGAGAAGACAAGATAAATCGTTTAATAGAGATATATTATAATTTGAGCTGCTATCAAGCGATATATATATGTATATGTCATACACAATTACAACTCAACACAAAGGACGCGAAAACAAGAACGATTAAGATGCTTAGCTTGCAAGTCAAAACAAAAATCAACTTTTGATGGGAAAGGGACAACCAAAAACAGTATTTGGCGCTCAGTGGTGAACAAAAAGATTAGGATCTGACCTGCAATAGCAGTAAATCTTATGACTTATAATCTCTTAATTTTAGTTTCTAACAGAATAAACGTTTTGAGTTTTTGTCATTTTAGAAGGGGACAGTCATTCAACTTCGTGTCAAAACCATATCAATTTTCTTGCGTACCTCGGAGCACCATAAAAAATAGTCCAGTAGGCGTTCTCAATTCAAAATTTATTTTCGTTTAACACCATTTCAAAATTATGAACCTCAGCTGAGCAATCTTACGCAAAACTTGATCGACACGTCCTAAACAGCTAAATTGCGATCTTTTGAGAGAATGATAATCGTTTTGTTTCGTTCAAGGTCACGTGTGATCTTTCCTTTGAATTGATAACAATGGCAAACTTACCTATGCAATTAAACTGATAACAGATCGTTCACTGCACTATACTTTTTGATAAACAAAGAAAATAAAGTGACTTGAGTGAACTTCAAAGTTCTGTCCTGAGGAAAGCCGTGCCCTTTGCTTCCTCGAAGAGTGAGATAAAACTATAACTGAGCCAGTTGACCAAACATAACCGATTAGAATCACAAGCTATAATTAAGTTGCCCAAAAAGTATAATGCTACCTTATTTGAAATGGCAGTGAAAACTTTTAATAATAAAATGAGTTTTTCGAGTTTCTTTGGATAATAACAGGCTTATTAACAAGTTATTAAGAACTTTGAAACGTGTTTTTGTCGAAGAGATTCGAATAAAAAATATAACGATTTACCATTAAGTAAAGACGCTTTTAGAACTAATGATAAAAACTCTTTCCGACCTCTGATAAAAGATCTATCAGTAACGAGGCTTGAAGTTACTTCATTTTGACGTAAAACAGGCACACAAAATGCTACTTTGCATACTTACAGACAATCAGTGGAAAAGTGAATTATAGTACCAGACTTTGTGAGAAGCGGCATGTAGCGGAATAAACTAAAACAAAGCCAGACATTTATAGACGTGTTAAAGCTGATATTTCATCCTCTTGCGCGATCTCAAACACAGAGTTTGCTGTTTTTCAACCCTTTTCTTTATCGGAATGCTACTAGTGAAAGGAGAACCTGCTTTTGTTGAAATCTCACAATTTTTTATTTTGTTTTTCGTAACATCAAAAGCACTAGGAAATACAAGGATGTTTCTGTTAAAACTTTTACAGAATCTTTTTATTATTTATTCGTAACATATATATGCTGACAATTTCAAGGAGAGAGAGTTGCTCTTGTCGGTTTTTGCGCGGCCTTCGGAGTGATAAGGCGCAGTTCAATCCTTAGTGACTCTTTAAACGTTTGCTTCAACTTCTCCCTTTTCCATGTTTCTCGAGCTCGAATAGCAACATATACAATGTCAGCTTTGTTGCCCGCACTATTGCTAACTGGATAAGTTATGGATATTGCTGATGCCGGCGAGGTCAGCCAGCTCCTCCATTTCAGTCTAAATCACTATAGACCGCTGACTGACGCGGTGCGAGTGTATCGATGTAGTATGAGGAGAGATTTAAAGTAAAGTAAAATAAAATAAAAGTGAATTAAAGTGAAGTGGAGCAAAGTGAAGAGTCGAGTGGGTGAAGGGCGCACCGTCGATTTTCACTGATACCGGTCGTCAGAGCTGATGGAACTTACGACATGAACTAAAAGTCACTTTACATTTTTTGTCATAACGGTCTTAATAAGAACACCAAAACTCAAAATTGCTCAAATCTTAATACTATAATAAAAATTTTTCTCAAAAGAACAACACTTGTTCTTAAGGCTCAGGCTGATGTTCCAGAACCACGGATCGCTTCTATATAATCATTCTGTATAGAAAAAAAATAAACTTATTAAGATCAGTTTTAGGCTGAATTTGCCAAAAATGAAAACATTAGGCATCGGCCAAAATTACATATGTTCCAGAAGAGTTGCGTGTAGGTACAATAAAAAGCTGTGAGCCCGGTTACAAACTTGACGATACCCTCTTTTTGTAAAGATTAACTTGTATAAGGACATTGGGGTCGAAATACGGCCCAAAGAACACACCTCTGTGGCTAATGGTCCTAATAGAAAGCAAGGTTAAGCATGGCAAAGTTGAACACTTCCGCACGTGTTACTCAATTCGCTTCTATCTTGTTTAATTCCTTCTTTGTAGAGCAAGAAAGATATTTTTAGCACAAGAACTAATATTTCTCTGGAAAAAATAAACATGAACTATATTTGGAAACATTGTCTTTTCGTGAAGAGAACGCTAAATTTTAACGCTGATTTATAGAAACAAAACTTGGCCAAAAAGGGACTACTGCAATCTAAGATATATTTAAGGAACTGAATCAAAACTTCAAAATTTAAACCAAGACAATTTACTTAATTAGGGGGTAATCGACTGGTAAATTTTTTCTGGAGTAACAACACCAAGTTTTGTTTGAGTTTTCACATGTATATCCGAATGAACTGAAAAGTTGGAACCAACATTAACGATCGCAAGTTAGAAGGAATCTGAAAGGGGCAGTTCTACTATTGTTATACACACAAAACTTCTGCATCAAAATCTAGTTCCTTATATTTTCACACAATGAACATTGAATGGTCAAAACATAGAAACTCTTGTAACAGAAAGGCAAGGATCAACTGATCTGTGGGCATTGCTGCGTTATTGCAAGAAATAGGGCCTTGACGTATTTTGTGTCAACAAAGTAGTTCTCAAGATTAATCCATCCATACCATATCATGCAACGTTCCATGCAGAACTGTGTTTAAATTACGTGAAACAGCCATGCAGTGTTTTTCTTGTCTTGAAGTTCTGGAAGGATTAGTTAAACAATCATGACAATTCTACAGTCCTTTATTCGAGGGGAGACAACAAAGATGCTAGTTAGGCTTTTGTTTCTCAATGAAAACAAACTACAATTACAAATTGACACATAAAAAGGGAAACTGAACTATTATCCTTTAATGAATAGTCTAGTTTGTATCAACAATTTGAAAGTTTTCAGTTTATATACTTTTCATTTTGTGTTTTAAATGTGACACCATTTTTTCGATCAAAGGTAGCTAACTAGGCTACTTCACCATGGCAATATTTTTGGTAACAAAAAATCTTCTAGCGAGTGCTGAACAACAGAAAGATTGAGTAACTGAAAAACAGGAAATATGAGTTTTATTTGTGTTCCGCCATAATAATGGCATTTGTAGCGTTTGGTTATAAAAATTGGGTAGCATATTAAACCAAAAAAAAAAGTTTTTTAAAACTAACTAATAAGAAGTACTGAACATGAAATCTACAATGCAGTTTAACTATGTTCCATATTTACATTGTTAGACAAAAGTTTGAAAGGTTTCATAAGCAGTTTATAAGCCTTAGTATTTTGAGTTATTGAGAAGATTTTATCAAAAGAAACTCGACTGTACCATAAACGTATTGCAGGTAATTTCGTTTTTCTTTTCTTCTTTCATTCTCTTTACCTAGGACTTAGACTTTGGCAATTTCATTTTTTTCTAAACAAATAACTTGCGTCATATATCGTCATAGACTTTTATCTCTCAATTACTTTCGCTATTTTCCTTATTTAAGGCATTTTTTAAGGATATAAATATATCATTATACATAAAACAAAAGTGCAGCTTTTTATAAATTGAATAAATGTATTCCAAGCGCGTGCCGAACACAACTTTTATCTCCCACATTTCGCACGTCTTTAGCGGTCACCAGTGTGCATCTTAACTTCTCCATATTTTAAAAATATCACATTGTTTTGTTTCCGAGACCAAAACATTTTTTAATACCTGTCCTAGTCAAATTTCTAGTTAATTGTCTCTACTCACGCTTCACACATCGTTATAGCCAAACCAAATGTTTGTAGCCAGCAGCATGATAAATGGCACGACACGTGCGAGATTTGTGAAATGTTTTGGGTTCGTTATCAGACGCCTAACAAAACAAAAACAACGAAGAAATACCTGACGGTCACATTTCGCACCTAGCATACACGAGGGAAGGCATATTGATTAAACAAAATTGTTTGAATGGTTCAAGTCAAATGAAGTCCAAGCACAACACTTGTAGGTGACAAAAAATAACGCCCAAATTACTTGTATATCTTCCATATTAGTCAAACTTAACATAAGAGTCTCGGCAACTTTAAAGTACTATTATTTTTAAGATGAATCCGTAATATACAGATACAATTGTGACACCAGTAAAGAATGCGTTTATTTTAAGTGTTATTCAGAACTTCGCTATTTCTAGACATCCTTGTCACGTAAAGTAATCATACTAAGTTAAAAAGCTTTCTTTTTTATTATACGGTTATAGACGACCAAACACCCGTAATGGATGATTGATTAACAAAACTAAAACCTTACTCACTTCTTTCACCACTGGATGTTTCGCTTGGTGAATTTTTTAATTTTTCAGTTGTAATGCATGTTTAAATGTGAGCTTCAAAACAAAAGCTTTAAAAATATTTTATTAACATATGTATGACTACCTGCATGTACCACTTTTTGATGATCGAAATTCGTTATGCCTGCATGTGACTACCGAAATAAATTGTTTGCAGGGATTTTTGTTTTTCTCATCTATACAACGATAACTCAAATGAAAGTTCTGGATAAAACAATTCTGATAGTAATTTTCATTGTAATTTTGAACCAATGGATCAAGGGAAACCTAAATATAAGTATTCCGAACGGAAGAGTAAGGGGGAAAACTTAAGCCTTTATATATGTTATTCCTATGTGATGAGTCAAATTCCAAATGCTACATCTTTTCGATTAAAACTGGTGACATTACTGAGAAGGAGAAGGAGGAGAAGGAGGAGGAGAAGGAGGAGGAGAAGGAGGAGGAGGAGGAGAAGGAGGAGGAGAAGAGGGGAAGGAGGAGAAGGAGGAGAAGGAAGAGAAGGAGGAGAAGGAGGAGGAGGAGAAGGAGGAGAAGGAGGAGAAGGAGGAGAAGGAGGAGAAGGAGGAGAAGGAGGAGAAGGAGGAGAAGGAG
>JANSTQ010167154.1:0-10379 GCA_026167885.1 Bergia puertoricense
TTATTGTGTATATGTTTTCTTTGATTTACATTTTTTTTTGGATTTTCACTAGAAATATGTTTTCCATAAAGCTACAGTGCAATATAGACGATTTAAAATCAAAATGTCTTAGAAAATATAGAAATGTATTGATGTTCAATATACAATATTTCTGCCAATGGTTACACTACGACAACCTCTGAAAAACAAGAACCTATTAAGAACCTAATGAGCCTGAATTGCAAAAAACTACCCTAAAATATAAAAACCTGTTCAGCCTGACCTCGAAAATTCTAGGTTCTTATATGCGGGTTTTTACTGTATAACGCTCTGATTGGTCAATTCGCTACACGTGATGTTTTCCAGTCGGTTCAACGTGACTGAACCACAACGGCGGTTGCTTTTTCAGTGCTTTCCAGAGAGAAAGAGCGATGTCTGCGATAATATTTTAAAATACATTTTCCACAGATAACTTGTTTACAGAAAGAACAGAAAGTGTGCTGAATCAGTGTGATTTAGCATAAAAAATGGTGTGTTCACCACGCTTCTAATCGGATTTGGAACGGCAGAGAGTGTTCAGACTTGTTTATCGGCGATTCCCCGGTTCGACACTCAGAACACTCATATCTCAAATTCAATGGCAATGTGAACCAGGCGCGCAGCCAGCATTTTTTTGCGGGAAGGTGCACCTCAAACTTCTTTTCTTTTTTTTCTTTTCCTTTTTCCTTTTTTTCTTTCTTTTTTGCCGTATTAGTCATTTCTGAGCGAAACTTTTCGGACAGGTGGGGGGGGGGGTGCACGTACACGCGGTGCACCCCCCTGCCTACGCGCCTGTGAACGACTTACTTTTTCAGTTAATTTCGAAACCAGTTACAGAAACTGCAGTTTAATAAAGAGTTAAGGTCTTGTTATCGGCTACAAACTCTCCAAGCAACAACCGAAAAGTGCAAGTAAGTGTATAGTAAACATTCGAAAGCAGGGAAAGCAGATTATTAAATCAGTTAAAATAAAAAAATGTGCGATTGTTGGAATTGCTGTGGATGAAAGTTCGCTGTGTCTCAGAATGAAAAGAGCTAGGTATTCAGTTATTTGAAACATCCTTCCAACTTCTCTTTTTTCAATTTACCGTAAGCTCAGATGGCGCAAGTAATAGCATTGATTTGTACACACAGTTTTTATTTTTTTTACATTCTAATTTCTATGTAGCGAAAGTACTTATAGTTCCTGACACATGTGAATAACAGCTGCGTTTTAAGACTAGCAGAATTTTAAACAGTTTTATAATTATTTGTTTGACATAAAGTCTAGGAGTTGACTGCTCTGTCTTGTAATAAAATATTTCTCCAGCACAAAACGTAAATTTTCATTGTTGTCGGTAAATTCCCCGCGCCGCGACTAATAGTTTCCAAACAACTGAACCACGAATTTGTTTTCGGCTCAAATCGGCTCAAACTTAGCATGTTTTAAAATATAAATAAAGAGATTATTTGAGAAATAACTAGCACATAAAACAGTTTTAACTTGTATAGTTTTTGTCTTGCAATTGTATAATCGAGGAAACTTTCGACTTGCGGAATATTATTTCCAGATTTCAGGGTTACTGTTAGCTTGATTATGTCTATAAAAGGTCATGGTTGGAGTCATCTGGACAATGTGTTTATTTTTCTAGGGAGTCGCGTTCGTTATAAGTTATAAAGTCGACTATATGTAAAATAAAGTAAAATTAATCTTTACGCTGTTTGTTGAGGCCATGCAGCGCACCGAGTTTTTGTCTTGTAGCTAGTTTGATTGACAGCCATGCCTGATTGCGTTATTTGCCATTACAATGTCCACAGGCGCTCCCCTCCTCCTTTTCCCTCTGTCATTCACCCCAAGTTTTCCCCTAGCGCCTGGAAGAGGCTATGTACCTTTTTGTTTTTAATTTTTGCTATGCTTTCAACTCTGAATCGATGGTAGGAATCACTCGTGTTCACAGTTCGTTCGTGGTACTTTATGCTGACAACATTATTCCCTTCCGTTCTTTTATAAACTAAATCTGTGAGTGTCCTCTGTCCATCGAACGAATAATCGTTGGAATGAACACAACTAATTGTATCCTCACTGTCCTTCTTGACCTGCCAGTCATTCTCCCTCGCCACAGCCTCTGTATTCACTCCCAATCTATCCCGACGAGTCAGCCGGTCGGAAATGAACTTTGTCTTTCTCTTTACCCCACTGTAGCTCCAAAGGCGATGAGATTTCCCGGCCTGTTTCTTTGACATTTGGGCGGTCGAAACTCCGTCTGTCCGACAGCACCAGAGTTCGTTAACTGCTCGGCCAAAAACACATTCTGTAAGTACATCGTCTCCTGGTGTGGCGACGTCTTTTTTTATTAAAAGCACAGCAAAAATTAAAAACCAAAAGCAGCTTCGCAGCTTGTTCATTTGTTTTCTAGCTTCTTAAGAAAAGAAAGAGACTGCTCACAGACTAATGTTTATGCGATTACGTTGGCAAAAAACTGTCAAAATGGTCCAAGTTCAAATCGGTGTTTTCTTTTCACTGCAATTAGTCAAGGTGATTCTTCAAACTGGTTTTGTGCAAATAATTGCAAGGAATTGTCAGGAGACCGATTGCGACTCCTACCGGTCTGAATTTTTCCTTGTCTCACGTGCTCGGAGCACCTTCTAGCTGATGCGGCAAAACATACAATGATTTCCTGTGAAGGAAGATGTTGCACTGTTATGAAATCCATAAAAACAGACAACCGTAGCTCTTTATATCCTTCTATAGAGCTACTTCACAAAGTGTTGATATTGTGTATTAAGAGTAGCTACTACTACCGAAAGGAACTGTGCATCAGTAAACATGAGTAAAGAAGCCCATGCAGAGTAAATACAAGTAATACTTTAACAAATTTTTAGATAACTGTATACGTTAGCGATTACTGAAGTTATTCATGTCAAGATTAAAACAATTTATTTTCAAAGTGCTGTACTGAGCAACTAAACTCTTCTTGATTTGCACACTTCACATTTGTTTCTATTATTTTGACTTTTTGTAGATTGGCTTCCTCTGACATCACCACTGCCATTTTGGCTAACACTCAACAATATATCATTTAAAAGTCCTGTTTTGCTTTGTACACATAATAGCGGTCGTGTTTTTTCTATTTTCTATTTTTGGAATTTAGTGAAAACGATCTAAATTTTCCATCTTTTCCTTGTTGTATTTTCTTGCTCATTCATTCTGGTTTCACCCTATAGTTGTTCCTGCCAACCAGTACCTATCTATAGTTTAATTATCTTTCTTCATCTTTTTCTAAAATTCAATTTTGCGGTTATATAAAAGATTTGAGTGTTGTTAACATTTTTTGTTAATTTGATCTTTGGGGCATAACAACCAATTACACCCCTAGATATAAAAAGCTATCCGTTCGGTTAAGCCTAGTTCACGCTAGTGAAACAAGATAAGCACAACATAAGCACAACATGAGGATAAAATAGGTAGTGTGAACAGACGTGAAATAGCGTAAGCATGAAACAAATACAAGCACAAGAAAACAAAACGTTCCGTTCTTTCTGTGTTTATGTTATGCTTCTTTCACGCTTACTGCATAGTGTGAACAAGTTCGACACGGACATGAAATAAGCACAGACAGAACGCTTGTGTTTATTTCATGCTTATGCTATTTCACGTCTGTTCACACTATCTATTTTATCCTTATGTTGTGCTTGTTTCATCTTGTGCTTATCTTATTTCACTAGTGTGAACTAGGCTTTAAATTGCCTTCATTTTAGGAGTCTTAAACAGGCCTCTCGATTCTTGAAAATTAAAGCAAGAAAGAAAAGCCTGCAGTTTTTTTTCTATTTTTATCAACAAGAAACAAGAGGCCTGTTTAACACCCCTAGCTGGAGCCTTTTCCATGAGAGCATTGAAGGTGCAAAACAGCCCTGCTAACCACATACCTCTTGTCGAGCGTAGCGAATATGAAACAGCAGGTCAATGAAAAGTTCTGCAACGGCCTTTAAACATATAAAGGTAAATTCTGAATCACAATACAATAACTAAAAATCTCAAAATTCAAAATAGTGAAAAATAAGAACAGGCTGAAAAGCTCAACTAATAGTAAGCCCAAGATTTGGAAGTTCTCTTTCTGCATAACTAATTACCTACCAGCCGAAACGGTGACATTGAGAAACGTTAATTATAATACTAGTTTTCTTGAGGGCAAAACAAACTACTTTATCTTCCTTCATAGAATTAAAACAATAGATTGCGATGTGCTGAGTGCTGATTGGTTTTGGAAGCATTTCGTTAAGCTCTTTAACTCTGGATTCTACCAAGATAATTAATTGTTACTCACATGGGCTCTGAAACGGTAAATAATGAAGTAAGATATTTCATGGCGAATTTTGCGGTGTTTCCACAGTAAATATCTGATAAAGCTAATATTCTATTTTATGCTAGTCTTTATTTCTCAGGACAGACATGCAAACAAAATTTATTTTATGAAATCACATAAGCAAATTTTTTACTTTATTTATGAAAATCTTTATAACAAGAAATGGATCCAAATAAATTTATAAACAAAACATTTTAATAAGATTTGCCGTGAAGATCTTCACGTTTACAATTTCGAGAATAGAAATGAGACAGATCGGAGATCACACTTATATTTTTGGATCGCCCATTGATCATTCCATTACTCATTTTAGCTGGCCTCCCGGTGTTTTAATTGTTGCAAAACAGCTTACAGGACGTAAAAAACAAGATTATGCCATTATAGAAAGCGCTAGTTCAATTTTAAACATGGCATGAAAGATGCAATTAAAAACAGTCAACAAAAGCAGTTGAAGCAATTACGATAAACTGATTTGGAAAATAGCACACGAACCATAAAGACAAATAAATAAAACGGTTAGTTATAAAAACTTCAGTTATACACTTAAACATGTATCTGTATTTTTAATTACTTGTCCGAATTTTCGGTTTTTCGGTATTAAAAGCTAACAATCTCACTGATACATTAGTACAATTACACACAGGTTTTGGTAGTACCTGTTTTAACACCTTCGTAACATTCAGTTACTTGAACATAATAAGAACCAAGGGAAATATTCATGAAAGCTTTATCATAAAACTGGTATCTAAAAATTAAAACTGCGTAGGCTGTCATAGAAATCGAGAAAGGATTTCAATAAAAATTACACACAACTAATTTCAAGTGCAGTTTATCCTGAAAGCTTGAAACTTGCGGCCGTTAGATGAGTAAAACAAAAAATAAAACGAGAAAAAGATTTTAAAAAATGTGTTAATTTCAGTTTCGTTCAGGATTTCTTAGTCAATATTGTGCTTTCTATAATTAAAAGTTTATTTTAGTTATAAAAGGAGATCGAATGAAATGCAGCAGTGTAATGAAAAACAGCGAATTGGATTTTTTAAAAAATTTTATAGTAATTAATTTGTAGCTGTCCAATAACCGAGTAAGAATTAAAATTGTCAAAATACACAAAAAGTTTTTGTCGATTTGTTTTACAAATGGACGACTGACAACTTTCGACGTTAAGTAAGATAAGAGACGTTTGTCTCGGTTTTACAAACGCCATGTCTACATAGTATTTATTATGACGACGTTAAGCAGGTTTCAGAAAGCTTAATAAATTCCGTATCCAATGGCTACGAACTGTTGAATTTACCTTTCTTAAAAGTAGCTAATCCTGCTTCCTACTAAAACAGCACGGCTTCTGCTTAAAGAGTAGAAAAGGTTCTAAATTGCTACACGGAAAGTCAAAATATAATATCCGTTAAGGCGTATTTTTAGCAACTGATTATTACAATTTGTCAGAGTTAATTCAATTGCTAAGGTGACTTAGAAGTCAAAATCCGATCAGTTATTTGCCTCAAACTCGACAATTCAATAAATATTATATCACCGGTAAATGTCTGACATTTGCATGAGACAAAGTTATTTCGATAAATTAAATGTCATTCAAAGACGGGATATATTATGTGAAATCCGAGTATTCAACATTATCGTTTTGAAATCTATAGTTTGACGCACAAAATTATCGACTTCGTTCTGTATTAAACACAGAGGCTCAAAACTATGAACAGTTTTTAAAATTTGTGACAATTAAACGAAGTGTTTCTGCAGGTGTTTTCTAGGGAGAGTTAACAAAGATTTAGCGCAAACAATACAAATATGGCTGTTATTTTTGAGCAGGTTGTGAAATTGGCCGTAAAAACGACATGGTTCAATGCAAATTACGCAAAATATGCTCCCAATCTCGCATGATTGTTTTTGATGTCATGACGTCTTGTTTAGCTAAAGAAACCGGTGATTGATTCAATCAGTGTGGAGCGATATCTGAAAAGAAGTGGCATTACTACAAAAATCACCTGGCATTTTTCGTTTAGAAACACTTAGTGATACAAAGTACCATTGGCAGTCGACATTAAAAGACGACATTCTGATTGGCTTTTGAAGACTTTTAAGTTGACGATAAATCGATGAAAGTAATTGCCGTCAAGCTCAACTCAAAGCAACTACGGAAATTGATTTCTACCAGATTGAAAAATTTGGTTTAGAAGCACAGCATTCAGACATGGGAAAAATTTAAAGCTGTGTCGGGCGATACAGAGAAAAACAAAGATTCTGATGTTGCAAGTTCACAAGAAACAAAAAAAGGGCACATGAAAATTAGGTGAGAAGTCTTCAAAACTTAAAGACTCTAATATTGCACTTTGAAAGTCATGAATGGGAACAGTTCGACCCTAAATTGTTCTGGCGAGTTAGACACTGCGTCAATAATTGTGCTGGCATTTCTAAACGTAATATCGGGACTTATGGCTGTTGCGGGCAATGTCTTAGTTCTTACGGCCGTGTATCGCACGCCGTCGCTGCAAACAATATCTAACTATTTCATCGCGTCGTTAAGTGCGGCGGATTTGATGGTTGGCCTATACATCAACCCTTTACTCTTTGCCAAAACCGTCAAGAACACCACTACTGGTACACCTTTAGCTCTTGTCGCCGAGATCGCCTCACTGGAGAGTATAACTGCAACTGTCTACAACTTGTGTGCCATCAGTGTTGATAGATTTATTGCCATTACTCAAGTTTTCAGGTATACAGAACTGATGACCAGGCGAATATGTGTTGTTCTTATAATCTCTATTTGGGCTTTTGCTATATTTTTTGGCTGTTCGCGTTTAATGGTTATCTCAGAGGAGGATTTGCCGAAGTTGTGGATCGCGGCTTCTGTTGTACATTTTGTTATTCCGTTTTCTGTTATCTCTTTCTGTTACTTTCGTATCTTCAAAGAGGCTAAGGCACAAAATAACAGGATTGCGGCGGTTAACAGTATGTCGCACAGTGAAGCGGTACAAGATCGCAAAAACAGAAAAGCTGCCTGGACAGTTGCTATCGTTATAGGCGTGTTCACCGCGTTTCTCTGTCCGAATATTGTGCTGGCCACAATTCAACAGATGGCTCAAGACGGCTGCACAATGTCTCGATTGTATAAATACTGGTTTTGGTTTTCCTGGCTATCTTTCTGCTCTTCCGCTGTTAATCCCTGGATCTACGGGATTAGGAGCCGTGAGTTTAGACACGCATTCAAGAGAATCTTCCATCTTGAGGTCAGCAGTGAAAATGCCAACACGAGTGGAGGGACCAGGAGTCTGCAGGACTTGTCACCGGTGAAAAAGGCGTTCACCGTTTCAATGACGCCCAGTGTGTCTAAAGAACTTGCTCCTGTGGCTGCAGATTAGTTGAATAAAAGGAGATCACAAGCCTTAGCTTGGCAGCAAACAAACGAAACTGGCAAGTGAAAGGGTGAGATAGCCGAAACCGGCCCTCTAATTTTCACTCAGAGATTCACTAAACTTTACATTGATTTTAGAAATGCCAGACTAAATCTATTTGGAAGTTAGCTTAAAGTGTATTCAAAGAGTAGAGACAGACAGAAAATAATTGAGATAACCGGAGAAAAAAAGCTGACCCAAAAACTGGGGGGAAAAAAGCAGATGAAGAGGTTGGGACAGAAGAATAACCTTTTCCACTGTTTATATATCCGCCGAGTTCAGACTTACGGAATTATAAAAGAATTATACGTGAGCAAAATTAAAGCTAAGCATCAACACAAAATTAATGTTTAACACTTTATTCTTTATTCATAGAAGTCGAGTAATGATATTCAGTAAGCAGTGAAGTCCATCCTTGTTCCTTCAGAACAACAACTAAATGATCACGGCTAACAGTTCTACCTAGAAACAGTTAACTTAGTCGATTTAACAGACGCGACAACTGCAACTCACAGCTAAGAAAAGAAAACCATAACTCCCTCCGGTGGATTGCGTTTACTTAAGAATATGAAACAAAATTTTAATATATATCGGTGGAAATATTTACAGCAATCACTCCGGCCTTAATTAAACAAAAAGCTTCACACACATTATCTCCGGAATAATACAAGAAATAAAGGGTTTGTAGTTTAAACTTCATGCATATTCAGTCTCTTTCTCTTTTTCAAGTTCTTAGTATATTGAGATGTATAATAATAACATTAAAACTGTGAATATTTTCTGAGCACCTTCGATTATTTATAGATTTTCTGAGCACTTTTTAGCACTATTAAAAGAGAACTGAAAAAACTTAATGTCAGTTATAATGGGCAAATTAACACAGTTTTGAATGCCTACATTACCGGAGACCTTAGCGAGAAATGCAGTAATAAATTACAATAAGAAGATTAAGAGGCAATCTGCCTGTTCTTAAAATCTTTTATGTTAAATTTTTGTTAATTAATACATCTATTTAGAATTTTATTTATACAAACTGTTGCCCCATGTTTGTTTCACTCGGGAAAATATATAAAGAAATGTTTGTTTTATTGTCTGTGACACAAGGGTTACGATTTAATTTTTGCAATTTCAACCATGCACTGATCGAGGTTGCCAATTTCATTTTCTAATTTATATATTCATACTCCTGCCAGGCCCCGGTTGTTCAACCAGCGGTAGCGCTCTCCAACGGGCAAATCCTTATCCAGCGGAAAATCTTTATCCAGCGGAAAATCCTTATCCACCGGATAAAATGTTCTTAATCATTAAAATATATCCGCTGAATCATAAGAATTGAACCTCAGGATAGCATTACCAAGTCTTTGAAAAACCGGGGCCAGGTGAATTCCAATTAACCGATGAACAGTTTTAGTTTAACTCATATATTTGATTGGACTGTCAAAATTTTCGACAAAATATTTCTTACTTCCTTTTCTACAACCTGATCCGGTAATTAGTAGAGGTAAGCATTTTAGAAAACTCGAATTTGTCAAAATAATCTTAAGTTTGAAAGAAAAAACTAAAATTGCTTTTAAGTTTCTTTTCTGCCGATCGGTTTTTAGCATTACATAATTAAAAATATAGGATTAAGAATTCTTTTATGCTTACCAATGTTATCAGAGTCATTTACCTGTTTCAGTTACATTAATAAATTCTCAGTGACGCAAAATGTAACAGAATGTCTCAAGGGTGTCGGAGATTGGGGACGGGGAGGGAAGGGGGAGAGGGGGGCTTTAGCCCCCAATGTATGCTAGACTCACAAGAGCTTTTGCAGGTCACTGAAACAAAATTGCTCCGGTATCACCGCTTGTTTTTGCTCAAATCTGTCTTATTTCTTGTTGCCCCACATTTAACGCTTTTGAACTGCGTTTTCAGGGATGTCGGAGACGGAGGAGGGAATAGGGGACTGGAAGAGAGGAGAGTAGTCTCCCGCCCCCTCCTCCCTCCCTCTCCGATTTTTGCAAAACCATTCAGTCGAAGACACAAGGGTCTTACCAGAAACCCAATACATGTCGTTTAAAAACGTCCTCCAGTGAATCCGATTTTCTTTGTCAAATCATTTTTTATGGTTGCGCCGCAATAAGTTCTAATTTAGAGGTACCAAATTTGTTTAGCATTATGTTCAACAGGCGATTTTCACTGGCCAGTCAGCCACGGCTAACGACAAGATCCTGGAATACTTTCAAATCCAAATGTACACATATTCTACACACATATAAATATTTTACAGAATGAAAGTAGCAATCTTCAAAATTAAGGCTCCGCGAGTACCCATTTCTGTCCCCGAGCAACATTTACAAAATAGTCGAGTGCCCTGTTGTTGGCCCCATTATGGTTACCATGGTAATCGTTACCATGGAAACCTCATAACTGCAAAGGCAGGTCAAAATCTGCCACCCCAATTAAGCCCCAAAAGGACTTTTTTCAAATTAAAATCACACAGAATTCATGCACACAAAATAACAATTATGCTTTGCATGGGGTTCAACCACGATCATGGCAACTAGGGCAGACGCCACATCATCAAGTATATCCTTTTCATCATCATTGAGTACATCCTTTTCATCATCATCGAG
>JANSTQ010167176.1:0-10379 GCA_026167885.1 Bergia puertoricense
TCTGGACAAAATATAAAGAAATCCGAAAATTCACTTTTGTCCACGAGTTCTCGATATTTACAGTCATCCGCTCTTAATTTTTTGTTGTATGGACTTAAGTTTAGGCCTAAGGTATCTGCTGTTTGAGAGGGTCCACAACTTGTCATTTCTTTTTCATAGACCTTGCCCTTTTACATATCACAGTACACATGCATTTGAAGCAATTCCTCTCTTTCCTCAAACACTCCACGCGCAAAAATGCAGTTCAACTCTGTGTTTGACCTCCGCTGATCTCATGATTTCAACGTCACAATTGTTTGTATGAACACCTCTAAGTAAAAACTAAGATCAAAACAAAGGAAAGTATACAGTGTTTCAGGTTGCTCACTGCGGAAAACAGTAGACAACCGTTACGTGCGATGTGCTAGTTTTGTGCGAGTCTTCGGTATTAGTTGTATACCAAGCCCTTTGTAAAAGAAAACGATTAGGTTCTTCAAGACTAATTAATAAAATACAGACAGTTTTGTAAATACATTCCTGCCGATGTTTTTGAAGTAATAACAAAATCTGTTTCATAAAAACGAGTTTCTTGTCAGAAAACTTGCATGAGCGTGGGAAGTTATTATTTGGTTTCTTCTCATCCACTTAACAATGAACAGCTACAACTGCACGTCGCGATGTCTCTCTCCACAAGAGAGAAAGAGCACGACGGTTAATATAATTACTTACTGGAAGCAATATTAACATTTTTGTCATCAAAAAGGTTGTTGCTTTTATTTTGTCAAATAATAAGAAATTTCAGCTAAAACAATTGTCACAGATTTTAATTAAAACTGCAGACAACAAAAGGAACGCACTGCTGTTCAGTCAGACACGGTGGCATGCTCTACGTTTCAATCCGCGGTTTTAAATTATGTACAATTTTCCAATATTTGCATGGAAGCTGTTTTTAACAGTGTAGATCACAATTAATATTGTTGTTGAGCGTGTTGAAATTGTTCAGTGTAACTGGAAAACAACTGCTGCAACTAACTTCAGACACACGGGGAAATAGAGTTTGGGTGACATTTGCATGAGTAAGCATGCATTTAAGAGGTAAATCTCACCGTCAAACTGAAGCAGCTGATAAGGATATTTGAAAAATTCTAGTGTGTGAAATACACTTAATGTGCGTTCTCGGAAGCCCTAAGAAAATTTGACTGAACTAACTTCGGCGGCAGTAGCACGATATGTAAACAGGCCAATAAAAAACAAGCCTTACATAAATCTAAAAGTATTACAATAAACAGAGACAAACAACTTCGAACAAGATCACCAAACATGATAGTGTTTAAGGAACTAGTTAACAATCCACCCTTTATTCTAATATATCTTCCCATGTTAACTTTAGATATTTTTAACACCATTGAGCAAACTACAAAGCTGTAGCGACCAAACGGGACGGAACTCTGTATCTGACGTGTAATTTAAACTACTGAACAAGAAGCTATCGTTGACGTGCGTGGAGCAGGTAATCCCCGTTTTGAAAGTGATATGAATCATTACGTTATATTCCATTGAGGACGCTTGCTAATAAATAGTTTTGTCATGATATACAGTGATTGATATCACGAGGCCGACAATCATCCTTGAACTAGTTTCAACAGGAAAAAGAGGATTCGAGAAACCAAATACACGGCAATCTCTGAATTAGAAGTTCACATGTAATACTGAAAGGAAAACGTTCAAGATGAATTTAAGTCCATATTATATAGAATGGCAAAAAAAATAGTAACAAATATTCCTAAAAACTTAGTTCCAGCATAATGTAGGCATGTTATTTCGCTTTGGCCGATTCCCAGCCTTAACGTTCTTAAAAATATTAAGAGATTAAGATTGTATTTGTCTTTTATCATCTTTCTGTTCAGCTGCTTTAACAACCAGATGAACGAATGAAATCAGTACACGAAACATGTTCAAACCGTAGCACATATTGGAGAGGATTTAAAGAAAATTAAAATATTCTTTAGGGACGTGCAGCATTTCATCGAAACGGCAAACTTTGGCCGGTGGCATAGCGTGTGTGAAGGTGATTTGCACTAATACGTTTGTTTCAGTTATTTTTATCTCCAATAAGTTTGTTTTGAAAACTTTATATTTAGTATTCAAGTAAAAACAAGAGGAGTTGAAATTATAATCTTTAGGTTATTCTTAAAGACATCCGTGTAATCTTTATTTCAGTGCCAAAACCCAATGCAGAAACCTGTTAGCCGCAGTGTGAGTTTTTGCTACTCTTGCGATATTATCAAAAATTTTCTGTTTCAAAACACATGATAAAATATAAACGCTGCTTAAAACTTAACCAAAGCTTTAGGTATGTTTTTTGCGTCTTCTCGCAGTTTTGGCCATTTCTCCAACTCGACGCCTATTTTCATCAGCTTCAACAACCCAATAAACGCATTGTTACTCAAACTAAACACTATCCATTTAACGCTAAACACACCTAAGCCATAACACGGGTTTGCAATAAGGAGAAGACTTAAAAAATATCAATATGCTTTCACGCCGTGAGGGTTTTCGTAGAAAGACAAAGTTTGGGTGGTATAGCGCGTCTGAAGGTGGAATTTGATATTTCTACTGATGTTTACAAGGAACACCTTTTAATTGTTAAGAAAATAGTTGGTCCAAAAATTTCTGGTGATTTCAAACATTGTTCTTATCTTATCTTTTATGGTATATATCCACAACACAAAAATCTTTGCTCAAAATTAATTTGTGTATAATAAGTTTGTTTTGAAAACTATCTTAATATTCACATATAAGGAAGAGGAGGATTAAAATTTACCATCCTTGAATAACGATTTCATAGAACATAACTGCAATAACTATTTCATCGATAAAACCCAATGCAGTACCTCAGTTACGAACAAATTTTTGGCTAGAACTTGTAGCTGGAAAACAAGTTAGGTAAACGCTGAAATACAATGTGTTAAAATATCTGTGTAAAATAACACTATAACATAATCAAGTGACAGGAGGAAGCGAAACATAAACAAGGATACGTAAGGTTCCTTTGTTGTCTCTTCCGTGACTCGTTATAGCAGTGGAAACATAAATTTAAATGCTATAACTTGGGAATATATTTTTTTTATTCCAAAACAAAAATTTAGGCAATCAAATAAAACAAGTAGAAATGATTTTTCTTGTTTGTGAGATGAGAAACGGCTCCAGGTGTTTTAGCTACCTATTCGTAAACGATAATATCGCAATGAAAGTGTTAATTTTACTTTTATTTCATGCAAACATAACAGTTGTCGAAGACATACTCCATGTTCAAACTTAACAGTTGTAATTTAGGCGCCACAATCAAACTGGGACATAATTCCAGGATTTTTCATATATCGAAAAATAAGTTCTTTTTGTGACACTTCTTGTTGTATATTCACCCCGAGAGATGCGTGTAGAACTTGTGAAGGGAATTGTCAAACGTTTACCGATTTAGTTTGGATGGCTTGTCTGAAGCGGGTTCTGAAGTTTGTATAAAATCATTCTTTAAAAAATTAATACATTTTTACCACTTTCAGATTTAAGTTACGAGTATCGTCTAGAAGCTTGGAAGTAGTTTGGAAAATAAAAAAGTGAAGCAAATTGTAAGATAAGAAGATGAAGATAAAATCTAATTTTAAAAAGGTTTTTGCTTATCGTAGAAGAATCCGCTTCTTTCAATTTTTGGTACAAGGGCCT
Source organism: Bergia puertoricense (assembly GCA_026167885.1). Classification (NCBI taxonomy): domain Eukaryota; kingdom Metazoa; phylum Cnidaria; class Anthozoa; order Zoantharia; family Parazoanthidae; genus Bergia; species Bergia puertoricense. The sequence continues at coordinate 3,703 of JANSTQ010167176.1, forward strand.
GTAGCAATACAATTGAACTAATATATGCTGACTTATTGTCATCGCACACGTGAATGAAACCTTGTTTTATAATTTCTCGTTACGTTTTATTGAATCTTGCCTTAAGTCCTTGCCTGATTTTATCAATGGTTAGCCTAAAAATGATCTCCTTCAGCAATTGCAGTATTTGTTTGCATAGAAAAAGAATTGAGAAATAATTTGGTTTTTAAGTAAAAATGCGCTTTGCGCAGATCCTCATACGTATACTAACGAATTATATATCATCAAGATGGGCTATCAAGATTAATGTGTCTCCAATTTATAACAGCACGTACGTGTGTTTAGTCGTGCTGCAAGCTAAACTGTTTCAAAAGAATTTATTTGAAGCCTTTAAACTTGCATGAGTACAAGTCAACGTTTAAAATTCAATTTCAAAGTGTGAAGTTTCATCCCTCCGGTTTGAAGGCCCTGATTTATATTTATCAGACTTTTAACACTATTTTTAGAAGAACATTTGCAGATGACTGTAACGCAAGGCTCCCCATCATTGTTTATTTATTCAAAGGGTATCTACAACCTAAAATTGCTATTTGAGAGGGTTTTAAAACTCCCTTAATGTGATGGATGTGCTTTTGGGGTCCTCTGCTTGTTGTTCTGTAACACAGACTTTACTTTTTCACATGCTATAATTTGCATTTATTTGAATAATTGGTCTTTTTTGTCTTGTTGCTCACATACAAGTAAACACCCCTAAAACCAAAATACAAGTACAATAATAAACACGCCTTAAACCAAAATTCAGTTAAACTCTGTCTTTGGCTTTTTTTAATCTCAAATGATTCATTATCACAACAATTGCTTTATAATGAACACACATCCATCTTAAAACTAAGAACAATGCAAAGGAAAATTATATAGTGTTCCAGGGCTCTCACTGAGAAGAACACGTGCAAAGCATTGCACACCTCCGCCGACCGAGGCGTGAGATGGCGCGCAATGTGCTAATTGACGCGTGCAACGCTTAAATGGAGAGCTCTTTCTAAAAAGAACTGCGGTTTTGTAAGACTGTACAGTACAGATTGGACCGTAACTTATTAGATTATGGCCGAAAGTTTTGAAATAACAGCAAAAATGTGTTTCATGAAACGGGTTTCTTGTCAGAAAACTTGCATGGGCGTGGAAAGTTTTATTATTTTCTTCTCAAACAATTTTAAAACACTGAACTTTCTCACACCATGCTATCTGGGATGTGATCCAACTCCATGTGAGAACAAGCTCATGACGGCGAACACTGTTACTTACTGAAAGCAATAATGTCATTAATAAAATAGATAAAGGCTATAAGTTTGATAAAAATCATTAAACTCCAAACGCTTTCAACATTAAGTCATCATTAGGGGAAAATGTTAATGACTTAATGTCGAAACATTTGGATTTTAATTATTTTTATCAAACTTATAGCCTTTATCTATTTTATTAATTTTAGCGATTATTATGACAATAATATCATTGTTGCTATATAATTCTTTTAACTTTATTTTATCAAATAACAAGAAATTACCGCGACGACAAAGGTCACATTTTTGAATTTGAAAAATGTTGACAACAAATAAAACGTTTGATTGACAGAAAAAGGACTGGCTGGCGTGTACTACGTTCAAGTCTTCCTCATTGGCCAAACGTTTGAATCTACGATTTTATTAAACTATGCAACTAATATTTCATAAAACCCAGGGGAAACTGTAGGTTGGCGTGATGATCAAAATTATATTAATATCGTTGTGAGCGTGTTGAAAATGGCGAGTGAAACAGGAAAACAGCTGTTGCAACTAAGTTCAGACGTACTGGAAATCATTTCAATAGGGGATATTTGCACGGGTAAAGATTGATTTGAGGGGTAAATATCATACTCAAATTCAAGTTTTAGTGCGTGAAATACGCTTTCGAAACTGAATTTAAAACTTCGATTGCAACACGATATGTAAACAGGCCTAAATTTAAGAAAATATATATTTCAAATACCATCGAACAAACTATAAAGTTGAGGCGACCAAACGGGACGATGTTCCACATCCGAAGTGTAACTTAAACTACTGATTAAGAAGTTTCCGTTGACGTGCATGGAAAAGGTAATCCCAGTTTTTTAAAGTGATATATATTTAATTGGGGACGCTTGCTAATAAATAGTTTTCTCGTGATATTTAGCCGATTTATATCAGAAGGACATCGATCATCCTAGAATTACTTCCAACAGAAGAAAATTTAACGTTTTCTTTATGCAGCCATGTAATGTTTGTTGTTTATGTATTTGTCTATTCATTTACAAGTCATAGTATTTTTGGAAACTAAAAACGGAAATTGACAGGTAGGATAAGACAAAAAGAATGGCACGGTGGATAAACACATGTGTGCTCTTGCTTTCACTCCGCGTGTAAATCTTAGTTTAAATTTACGGTTTGGCGAATGATAAGGATAGAGATTCAGGTGACGCTTGCTTTACGAGATCAGGTAATTCTTATTTCATAGTTGAAGTGCTTGTTCATTAATTAATGGTTTTCTCATTGTATAAGTAGATATTCTGGTGATGCTTGAATCGATTGAAAAAAATATGAATTTAGAGAGAGAGAGGGTTAGAATTAGATTTAAGTTTCAGATAACGTGTCATTTAGCATGTCGAGCTCCCTCCCCATAGTTGTACGTTTGTGTGGTAAATTTTACACAACAAATGTAACTGGCACAATTCATGCAAACTTTGAAGGTAGAAACACAACCAATTTGTTAGTTAAGCTTAGCAAAAGACCCAATTTTTCCCCAGAACAAAACGTTTTTTGTTCGTTGTTTCAGCTAGTCAGACAAACGTTGTAATCGGCGCCACTAGATAATGTCAATGGCTAGATATTAAAATATATTTAGCATTGCGTTCATTCTGGTTGTACAATGCAGTTTAAATGGTGTTCATAAAATTGGCAAAGAAATGTTTACTGTGACAAACGAAAAAGCCATGCTGATGTAGCTTTAACTTTCAACAAAAAACCTAAATTAATGAATGGAACATATTAATAAAGCAAGACAAGAACGACAACTGTAACATAGATAATCTTTTTATTTAATTAGATTTATTCATTTACCTAGATTTCTGGTTTAAAAGGTGTTCAAGGCGAGAATAAGTCAACAGACACAACCAGAGTAAATCTTAACAATGTTCATAGAATCGATTATAAAAACAATGTTCGCTTGGATCGAATGAAAGAAAAAAATATGAATGTTGTGCGTGTGTTTGTTAAAGGTTTCCTGGCCAGTCAGACAAACGGTTATAATTTGCACCACTAGATCATGTCAGTGGTTAGAAGCTCGCTCTTGTTTGGTAGGCACAAATTGGGATAATAACAAAGCGGGAATAAAAAGAATTTCGCAAAGTTTACTATATGTCAACAAAAGATAAGGATATTGAACTTACTTAAAAAGGGTTTTTAAGCAAAACTAAAGTGAAGGTCTACTTTATAATCTCTGAGCACATTAGCGTAACCTCAGCAGTTCGTGTTTCGTTTTATTTGTTTATTCTTCCTTTATAAAGGTGTTCAGTATTTGCTAGTTTTATTACAATGCCAGATACAAATTGTTTTACCGGGAAACAATTATGTCTTGCAAATCCGTGAACAAGTTTCAGCCTTAATATTAGTTTCGCGAGCGCTCAGAAGAATTTTAATTAAAGCCGCAAACATTTGTCGCTTGTTTTAAGAAGAAACTAACTGAACAAAATATAGCATTACGATCATATTTATAAGTTATAGTTTATCTTATGATGAATGAATAAATGAATGAATGACATGTATGTATGTATGTATGTATGTATGTATGTGTATATGTGTGTATGTGTGTATGTGTGTATGTGTGTATGTGTGTATGTGTGTATGTGTGTATGTTTGTCTGTATGTATGTATGTATGTATACATGTATAAGTGCCTTTGTGTGTATGTAAAAAAGGTAAAGCATTTTTTTACAAACTGTATTTTTTAGAGTATCTTACAAAGATGCATTGAAAAATAGAATTCTTAAGTAGAAAGGTGGTCAGTTTATAAACAAAATACTGTCCTTCCCCAGACCAAAGCATGGTGCGTACATCACGTGTGTTAATATTGGAAAGAATAATGCTGGTGGTAGTACTCGTGGGATCAGCTAAAGGTCAATGTACGAGTACAAAACCGATACAAAACAACTGCGACTGCCATTTTATTGGAGCGTGCGACTGGACAAATTCGCCCCCAACACCCAACCCGAACGCCGCTACAGCTCAGCCTCTCGGGATTAATATTTTTGCAGCTCAAACAACAACAATTTGTGAAGGAACTCAGAACACAATGGCCATCTTATACGATTGCGATCTTCTGATCCCGCTTTACTCAGCACGAGTGTTGACCGATGCCGACTTAAATGCCACTTATAGTGCCAAGAATCAAAGAACTGGTTTCAGGATGACAAGACGCATCCTTACACAGTACCGGCAGAGAAATGGTGACTACGGCCCGCACGCCAAAGACCAAATACCTTGCTACGAGAGCACGACCAGCAAACCAGCTGGAAAGATGTACTATGAAACAAACTGGTACAACGCGCCGCTGAAAAAAGGACCTCCACCTCATGCGTGCAACGCAAAACTAATGGCAACTAAAGGAGTCACGTCAACCATAGACAAGGGTCATCTCATTGCTTCCAATTATGGAAAATCGGCGAAAAATGCTCAACAAACTGTTCGTGATACTTTCTACTTGTCTAATATTGTACCGCAGTTTTCAGACATGAATCGAAATGCGTGGATGCGAAACGAACAGATTCTGTTAAATTGGGCCGATATGAATTGCGGCTCTGCCACATCCCCAAATCGCAGAAATGCCCGCTTGTTCATCGTTGTCGGTAAGTTTGAACTGAGTGTGTTTCAAGAATTTTGAATTGTAATCACTTAAACCAACTAAGAATTTCATCCTGTCAAGCTGCACCAAGTGAATTTATCTTTATATGTCGTAATTCATTACAATATACATTATATAGTGTGTGTGATGTTAGCTCAGTTGATAAGATCTCGGACTGCTAACTTGAAGTTTCCGGGTTCCATTTCATTCCGAAAATGCTCAATAATAAAAATACTGTTGAAAGATACTACAAAACAATGTCCCAAAATGGAATAGGATTTAAACCGGGTAAATTACTATTAACTGAAAGTGACCTTACAAAAACGCAAATAAGAAACCTTGACGTTTTTTTTATTGTTTTAGCGCGCCTATGTTATAGTTTGTTTTGTTTCAACTTGACCGTCAAGGTTAAACTTTGTTCCATCGGTTTCGCGTGCCCGTCATTGATAAACTTTGTTCTGTTGTTTTAGTGTCCACCGTCAATGTTTTAAAATATTTGTTCTGTTGATAGTTTATCAAGGTTAAGCTTTTTTCTGGTTTTTATTTTAACGTGCCCGTCAATTCTCTTATAATTTGTTCTACTCTTTTAGTGTGCCCATCAATTTTATACTGTGTTCTATTCTTTAATGACAAACTTTGTTTTATCGTTTTTTCGTGCCCGTCAACGTTAAACTTTGTTTTGTTGTTTTTTGTGTGACTTCCAATGTTAAATTTTATTCTAATGTTTTAATGAAAAGTTTTGTTTACATTTTTCTTTTAATATTTTAAGGAACTATTCCCTCCACTTACGGTATGTTTCAAGAGAGGTACTTTGGGTTCGCGGGATTTAGTGACTTCCAGGGCAGGTCTCAGAAGAACCCCTACAAAAAGGGAAAAGTCACATACAAGAAAGAATACCGCATTAACGTGCCTGCTGTCATGTGGACAGCGGCTTGCTGTGAATACGAGGAACTTAACGCAGCAACCAATATATGGGTCCAGAAATACATCTCAACGGCCTTCTGGGGTGAAAACAAACCTTTCAAACAGCCAGTACATAGTAATGTACTAGTCCAATTTCTTTTTACCGATATTTGTGGAATAACAAAAGCTTGTCCGGGTATCGCGCCTCCAGCAATTAATCTTTTCCCACTCCAACCACTTTGTAGTTAAAATCGTTTTGATTACTTACACTGGACAAGAATTTTCATGTTCTTGCTCATTTAGGGTTAGAATTGTATATTTAGGTTTTCTTTGCCTTGTTTGTTACAGTAAAGAACCCTTAACGGTGCTAAGTGGTTGTAAGGCTGTTATTGTTAGTGTGTATCCATAAAGATAACAGCTTGGTATGTAAAAATATATTTATTGTTAATTTAATAACTTGAATAAAACTGAAGCATGCTGTGGTTGATTTCACGCCTCTTATTCTTAAAAGTAAGCTGCATACTCGAAACAAGAATTCAGCTGAACGTTTTAGGAAATAAACAAAAAATTGAGATTAAGTAGCGTTAATCTTGAGAACTAATTCAACGTTTTAAACTTACCTCTCTTTATAGTTGGTTGTGTTTCATTAGCCGTTTCATCATTGCTGAATAGGAAAATGAAGCCCTTGCTTCCTCACCAGATCTCTTTTTCGTATATTGACCACTTAAATTTTTGTTTCAGTTTTCTTTAATTTAGCTTGGACCAACTCATGCCAGCTAAAAATATTTAAGTGATCGTATTTTGAAAGAATGGGAAATATCGACTTGCAACTCCGACCTAAAATCTACGCCAAAATAGCTAGGGAACATGGCTCATATACCCTCTGCC
>JANSTQ010167187.1:0-10377 GCA_026167885.1 Bergia puertoricense
CATGTACATACCAGGTAGTTATTACTTGCATGTACATACCAGTTAGTTATTACTTGCATGTACATACCAGTTAGTTACGCATTTTCAAAAAGTTGGGCAAAACATAGTTGAACCTGTTTGAGTTGACCACAGTGAGTTGCTCCTTTTTGTTTTTTATGATTTTAGGATCGTCAAACTTTTAGAAGAATACTACTCAAAGCTGCTGCCAGAAAGGTATGGTGTTGATAGCAGCAGAGGCCCAAGTGGGCCACACCAATTGAATTAGTTGCTTTACGGATAAGCCGGCCTGATTTTCTCAGAAATTAAAAAAAAACTGACTTTTAAACATAGCATGGATGACAGCATGTGGCAGAAAAGTACAAGTTTTATAATCTGTTGAGATGATCTTTTTGTGCAGTAAACACTTTCAGAGTCATGTCATATTGTGAAATACTATTATGAGTAATCAACATATATTTTCACTTTTTGAGGAACTTTAGTCTTTATACAAACATGGCTGCAGTGCCATTATAAAGATAAAAATGTTTGAGATGTACCTGTATGTAAAGGCTGTATGAATAAGATGCAGTTTGAATTTCTAATTATTAAAGTTTACAGTGTAGATAAACAAGAAGTCCAGTTAATAGTTGAATGGGGGCAATGTGAAATGGATTTCTTCAATAAAAATAGAACTCACAAAAAAGTATTGCAAAAAGTGTTAAAATAATCTTTGAGTTTAGTTACTTCCAGAACTTGGACAGGGTTTGTTAAAGATTTAAAGGACTATTTTTCAAAATCTAACGGGTGGCAAAATGAAATTCACGTCAAAAAACGTGTTTACTAATAAGTAACAGCTACTAGAAAACATTTAGTAAAATTTTAAAATCCCTTTGCAAAATTGCAAAAAAAATCAAAGGGGAAGGGGTTCAATTAACCCCCCCCCTCTCTTACCAGTTTAAGGGTTAAATAAAGAATTTCAAATTGGTCATGATACATGTATTTGTACTAAACTAGTTGTTGTGACTAAATATCACATCAAATAGTAAAAATGTGGAAACAATTTAGTATGTTCCACGTGTGCAGTGACACTGCTGTTCAAAAGGGAAGTTGATGAAATATGTTTCTTTTGTCTTACGGTAAACTGTGATATACTTGATATTTAAATGTTACATTCATTATTAAGTACTACATATAGTAACACTAATGCTGATGGAAGTTCCAAGCACAATTTTAGAGGTCTGTTAGTTTTGTTATTCTTATGGCTTTGTTCTTGAACATAATTTTAGTATGAATGTATAATTTACAGAGAAAAAACCATGAAAGACTCCTGGGCAATGTCCAGTTACTGGAGAACCTTACTGTAAGTACATGTATACTTAATTCCAAAAAATAGATTTTTGAAATTAAACTGAAATGAAAAGTGCTTTGTTTCAAAGCTTATTAAAAACAGATCTTCCAACCTCAGAAATCCATAAACCTCCAGATTTGGAAAGCAAACTGAAAAATCTGTGAGATTAATGCCTTAAACCTGGACATTTACTGTAATATCTCTAAATGAACAAAGTTCAAAGTCAAGAGTATTGTCTGGAAGATGAAGACTCCCAATTTCCTGAACCCCCGAGGATTAACAGGACCTGGAGAATACTCCCCTATATTGGCTATACAGCTATAACATAAAGCTTTGAGAACTTTTAGTACTTTTAGTTTAGGACAGGGTATTAAAGTTTGGCCAAACCTGTTGCTGTAGAGTTGTCTGTACAAGATTCTGATATGGAATAGGGACCAGACTGTGTGTTCTCTGATAGTTTAGCAAAAATATATTATTATTAATATACAAAAATGAAATTGTTTTAATAAAAAATTGTCTGTTTATGTACTAACATGCCTTGCCTGATTTTGTATTGTAGGAATATGAAAAGATGAATCTAGCAGATGCTTTGGAGTCGAAGTCTTTTAAAGACGGTGAATGTATCATTAGACAGGTTAGTGTTTAGTTGCTGTGCTACTACTTAAAGACCATAAGCAAATTTAAACACCAAAATCCACTGAACTGTTAGTGTCGCAAAAAAAATCTGCTTTTATATTCAGACCCTGCATTTCAATAGAATATCTCTTTGATGGCTACACTGTACACTACAGGTAATGTGTAGGTATCACAAGTCTTTCAGATTTGAAAACATTCTAAAAAAGCTCAAATTGCTGTTTTAAAAACTCTAAAAAGTTGCCACCAGAGTCAACACTATGGCAGTACATGACCTTTAATTGTGTTTATCTGACTAATTTGTTAAATATTATCCAGTTAGACAATAAAACCATTCAGTAATTTTTCCCCATCAGTTGAGGAACAGTTACATTCCAAATTTTTCGTGGTAAAGTTTGGTTTTGTAGTGTCCTACATCTACCAACATCGGAACACATTGTGCAATAAGGAGCAACTTACATGCATGGTGACGTCGCTGTGACGTCAGCAATAATGACATTAATAAATCATTGGGGCTTGTCAGTGCATTTATTATCAGTCAGGAGGTCTCGCACATTTCCATTTAGTATTGACTATAGTTATTGTGTGATGGTTGTGCTGTTAAGTAACTACATACATAAAGTACCAACCCAAATCTTAGACAGATGAACAAACGAACAAATGAACACACACATGTCGTCAATAGAAGTGGTTCGTACCGCTTAAAAACATTGAAAACGCTTAGGTTCCACTCATTTCAGTTCAGCTGCAACTTTTTAAAGTCTTAAAAGATGCACTGATAAATTGATAACTTTGAAATTTTCAAAGCACTTACAATTCCAAGGTTGTTTCCCCTCGGAGCCTCGCTCTCCTTCTGTACACAAAGCCATCCACTGATCTGTTCCACTGACAGTAATCATGTCTGCCTCAATTGTAACAGGGAGATGATGCTGACTACATGTATTTTGTAGAGGAAGGAAATGCATCTGTCAAAATGCGTGATCAGGTAACAAGAACAAGTTTAATCTTATTGACGTATTCGTAATTGTTAGAGGAATAAATATTTGTTACGTGACACACGGAATCACCAGTTGAAACTGAAAGTCGCTCGTTTCTTGAAGCAGTGTTTTGTAAAAGAAGGAAGGAATGTTTTGAAAAACAAGTTTCGTAGCCTCTCACACGCCCAGTAGAGAGATAAACAGAAGTTTGTTGGGGATGGGGCCGGGGAAGGGATGAGAGAAAATGGATAAAAATGAAACGTTCTCTTTTCGCTCCTTCGTTGGCCCGGTTTTTACCCCGAGCGCCTTGAAGAGGCTACGATTTTCTGCATTTACAAATTTTAAAACTCTAGACGTGCAAAAAAAATAAAATGGTTTAAAATACAGTAATTAACTTCGCAAAACATTCAGTTTGCGGATATATTTTCAAAATTAGAAACATCTGAGGTAATATCAGATTTCATTATTGACTTAACTTTGTAGAATCGTATGCCTTCATAGACACCTGGCAGTAACGAACGACACTGAGGTTGAAGATTCATCAGAACAGCTTTTAAAATTAGAGAAGGCAGTTAGTATCCAGTTCATTATGACAGATATTATCTTGACTAACATCTTGTGCTTATCTACATGCTACAGAATGATCCAACTCAAGAGGTAGAGATTGCCCAGTGCAAACAAGGGGAATATTTTGGAGAGCTGGCTTTGGTTACCCATAAACCCAGAGCTGCATCAGTGTATGCTCTTGGCAGCTGTGTATGTGCAGGTTCGTTCACATGCTTTTTCTTGTTTGCTAATAGTAAAACATCATTTCCTTCAAAACTATTGAAATTGTTTCTGGAAGTGAGTGTTTTAATATTTATTCCCAAGTTGACGTTAACTCTATGGCAGACAATTACATTCTTATCGCATTTTTGTTGGATATATAACAACGTACGTGTTTCTTTTGTTGAATGAAATATATATCCCTCCATCACCAAGTACTCCTGCTGTTAAATACTGGCGGCTGCATGCGGTGTCAGGTATAGACCATACGATCCTCGATTGAAGCTTGTGTGAGGTCAGGTGTTGTTTACAGTTGTTGTATCGGTTCTGAACTGTGCATGTGAGGCTGTTCGCACTTCAGCTTGGAAGTTTAATACACACAGTTTCTTAACGTAATTTACTTCCATCGCCTTCATGAATTACCTGTGACAGATGGATATTTCTACCCTTGAGGTTTTAAAAACAGGCTCCGTGTTATTTTCCTGGTTTCCCCTATGTTGAAGTTTAGTCGTTAGTGAAAAAATTCAGTTTCGCGATGCATTTATTGCCAAGTTCTTTGTTGCAGCTACAAACTCAAATTCCCTCCCATTTTTGCATATATGCGCAAACCTTTGGGTTACTGAGTGCCAGCAGTTTTTTAAAAGTCAAAATCCGCTGAAGAAAAGATAGTCCAAAGGTTTATGTTACCCCGCGTCTTTAGAGTAGGAGTATGAAACCTGGGTCAAGTTTCTCCCATTACTTCTTTTCTTTGCTTCTCGTCTCCCCCTTTTTTTTCTCACCTTAGTGCTCTCTAGATATTTACTTACAATTACTTTTTAGTCCTAGATGTACATGCTTTTGAGAGACTGTTGGGACCCTGCATGGAAATTATGAAAAGAAATATTTCTGGATATGAAGAGCACTTGAAAACACTTGGAATCAGCAACACTGACTTGAGATGAATTATTGCAGACTGTTCATTATGTATCGACAGTTGTTTGGAGACGACCGTTACATTAAGAAGAGTTCGCTCATATTTCCAGCATTACCAACGTTGCCGGAGTTTTAGATTATTAAGCATTTGAAATTTATCAAAATTTGATCAGTGCCTCGGCTCAGCCTTTTGAAATTTGTTTACAAATAATTGTTTCCAGCTTGCAGTTGCGAGCCGTTTGGTTTTAAAAGATGATTTGAAGCAGTTTTCAAAGTTGGTTCTTCTTACTTCAAGAAATGAACAATTGAAGAATGTTTTTATGTTTTGTTACAAAGAACATCCAAACTGATGTAAATAAACATATATTTATTAACATTGCCGGGTCTGCCTCTTTTTTCTGGGTTTTTGTTACAAGGCGTGGTGTAGTTTCATCAAAAATTTATCATGCAGCGGGCGATATATATAATTAACCTTCTCCGACCTCTAACTGAAGAAAGTGTTCTATTTAGTAGCGTCTTCTGTCTGGATTTTAGTCGACTAAATTTTACTTATTTTATGACAAAACACCTAACTTCAAACCAACATACCTCCGGTTTGCCTTTGTCAATGTCCATGCGATTTGGCTCATAAGAAAGCTTATACTAAGGCCTACATCCATTTTTTGGATTTTTAAAGCGATCACAGCATTCCTTCAAGTCGAAAAATAAAGTTAAAACATTAAAACCGTTTTTCCATTATCCGTGCGCAAAGATAAGGAAAGGAAAAAATACAAAGTGTGCAACGAGATGGAGCAAATTCACACCAGTGTCTGACCCAGGCCAATGTTGAACAATTTCTGCTGGTGGCTCTTCGCGACACCATTTTTGATGGATATTTGCATGTGCGATCGTACATCAACAGTTATAATTTCATGTGAATTGTTGAAATAAAACATTTCTACCAAATTACTCGCTGTTTTCTGCAATGAGCGATCGTCAACCAGGCTTCTAACGATTTCAATGTATATTGCTTTATCATACGGCCCGTTTCTGCCCGTTCGAATGTTCAACAAATTAAAGTCTTGAAACTAGTTACGCGACAGGGATGGCGGGAAAATTAGTGCATTTGTTTGTTGGCTGAAAAAAAACCGTACTTCCTCGCTGCTTTTATCGGCCGAAGGCAATTTTTATCGACACCTTTCGGAATACTACAGGGAGTGTACCAAACCTTTTCAAGTATTTTCGAATCTCCATCGATACTCTTAACCAACGTTTCCCTCCGCCCGAGGTACATCAAAGTAAAGTAAAAAGTAAAGTGTTGTATTTTTAGTGCATTTTTCATGTAAATATGCTCAAATGCGCTTTACAAAGTGTGATACTCTAACTTCCCAGCATGCTGGTACTCATTTTACCGACCTCGGAAGGATGGAAAGCCGAGTCATCTTTGGTGGAAAGAAGGTCACCGAAATATTCAACCCTCGACGGTGGCCGGGGATTGAAGCCGGGACCTCATGTGGCAGTATGAGATCTAACCGACTGCGCTAGCTCTGCCACCATAAGTAATTGAAAAAAAAATTCGGTAGAGCCCACTGCAGGAATACTGAACAACACACTGCAGAAATCGTATTTTATTGTTTTATTTTTACAGAATCAAACAATGAAGACGATAATACATTTTTTATTTGAACCTGTACTCCAAATGGAAGCGTGTGAACAGTGACGAAAAGCCAATACTGTCTTATTCATACCGTCCAGATCCACTGATAAGTTTGGGTTTGTCACGTTTTGTACAAAAAAACTTCATGTTTCGTATTAAAGGTTTACACAAGCAGCATGTACTTCATCAAATGAAGTCCCCCTTTAAATTAAGGTTGAAAACTTCATCATCACTGACGCCCTTGCAGGCAGACGTACACCCCGTCTTGTGATTGTTGAACACCCTGCTGTCCACTGGGACGCCCCACATTTGATCAGCACTTAAAGACTGGCAAGTATCACCAGCCTATTATTCCGTAGCTCGAGCCAAGCTAGTCTAAAACCGCAGGAAAGTTAATTCTTTTAGGTTTTAAATAAATGCCATCTGTCTTGAAACGTGAGGTGCATTTGTTCACAATACTTATAAAGATAACCACACTTTTAAGAAACTTCTCGTTTTCTCCCGAACATAACCTTGTCCCTCCGCCCAACCTTGACATTATCTCTAACCTCAACTAGAGCATTTCCAAATAAAAGACAAGTTAGAAAAAGTGGTTATCAGTATGAATAATGTGAACAAGACCTCACACCACGATGTATATCTTTTGAAGGACGATAAATGAGAAGCTAAAAATCGATCACGTGTATGACCAATTTTTTTAAAAAAAAACATACATTAAATCACACTGATGGATCACGAAACGGCCAACAGAGTTGAAAAACTAATTTGACCCTAGCAGTTATTAACCTATGTGCGTACACTACCGTTTCTTAACCTAAACTAAACTAAACAAGACTATTACTTATTCTGCAACTGGCACTCGACTGCAGCAACACTGGGTTTGCATGCATATTTGAAACCTAAATTCCATGACTTTTCCACGACTTTCAAAAACCGTACTTCAGAAAAGTCAGATAATAATTATGTCAATGTTGTGAAAGCTGATGGGCAATGAATTGACAACATAAATTAATTTCATTCAGACACAGATCCAGTTTTGCACGACTAATTTTCAATTTGTAGGCCTAGATTTTGAAGTTGTGAAATGCCAGGAATTTCCAGGTTATCTATGACCCGTACGAACTCAGACACTATGAACTAAGCATCAAAAAGAAACCAACTGGAAATCTATCGAGAGCATTTGGTTTTAAAGAAAATAGATTATGTTAATCAGGATAAAAAGTGAGCTTGATGTTTACATGTGGCAACAAATGGTCGATGAAACGCTGATCGAGGTTGATGTGTAGGCGAAACGCTGATCAAAGCTGATGTGCAGGTGAGGCGCCCCCAGTGCTGACAGCAGGGTTTAACCTCAGCAGCCTCCAGCAGCAATCTCCTCCCCAGATCGCTTGGTGATGTTCAGTGTTGTGAACGTCTGGTAAACAAAAAGAGTATTAATAAAACTGGCGATTGACAAACATGCACGACGCCCTGGGATTAGCAATACCAAAAGATGTTGATTTAAAAATAGGTCGAATAAAGCAATCCATCTTTGAATAGGGGTTAACCTCCCTACAATTTTCGACAAGCCTTCAGAGTTACAAAGGAAAGGTCAGCTAAGGTCCCTTCAGTCCCCTCAATTTCAAGCCACGTGTCAGACTCTCTCACTGTCATAGTAGCTACAAGGTCCCTGCACTTCTGAACTAATGTATCATCGACAACACTGAAAGTGTATGGTTGGCCGGAAAAGTTGCTGTCAGACATAGATCCCTCTATCAACTTAAATTTTTTATCATACATTTGTCCAAAATCATTTGACATGTGGAGCTCAAATTATTTATGAGTACTAATTGCGTCATAATCTATCGATTTATCATTTGTTTGAAGCTTGAAGTTCAATTTGTGCCACATTATGCTAGGAGTCCAAATGTAAACAACGACATCAGAAATTTGCCTACATGTATATGACTTCGCAATAAATATTTGTCATTTACAACGTACGGCCACACTAGACAGCGGTTATACAAGACAGTACCTCGGTTACTGTCGGATGAATACCGATCGTCCTATCAAAGTCAGCTTTTGTTGCTCCACATTTCATTGCGACTCCATAACCTTGTGTGATTTCCCCAGCATTAGGAGACAGCACGTGGAAGCCAATAACGCGCTCCTAGTGGTAAAATCGAACATTCATTATGTTTAGGTAATCTGACACCAGGGAACTATATTTAGAGATCGATAAAATGAATCTATTTCAGAAACGTCGCTAATTGTCTGTTTTTTTGGAGAAAATGTCCACGAAATGAGTGGTGCACTGGACATTGTACTGTACACTCTTACAAGTTATGAGTTGAAAGATATATCTAGTTGGGGTTTTTTTTCAAAAAAAAATGTTTCACCGAAATATTTGAAACACCAAATGTTGCGGCCCACTGTCACTGTCACATCCCGGGTTGTTCAATAAAATAGAAAAAAGAGTAAAACTATTTATAGCAAATGAAGGTTCCTGCCAACAACCCCTTACTGTATACTATATTTTTCCAATTTCTTGCAAAATACGAGTTGATTACATACTTACCAAACAAATTAACGTTAAGTTCTCTGAAACCTTTTTGCTCAAAATGTACGGCGAAACGATCTGATAATCTAATCCAACAAAAATCAAGGAAAAAGTGGCAGGATATTGTTTTGCATTATTCAAGGACCAGAACTGGATTCTGTCTTTTGTCAAGGGCGGTTTGAATTGAGTAAATACTGTGAATTGAGTACCCATCTTACGTACATTGTCCGACTTGTTACAGATAAGCTTAGCATAGCACGAGTTGGGCTCCCTTTGGGCTACAGCGTACTCAAGGGGGGTCATGTTGGCGTGGTACATTTCAAGGTTTTCCTCTCCAAACTTCTCAATTGCTGCCTCTTCAGAGTAACCGATTGCTCCATATTCAAGCGGGGTGAACACTGTCGTGGGCACATTGATGTAGTCGCACTAAAGACAATAAATACAATTGGGAAACCTGTAAATCACTTACTTAAGAAGACTATCAGTTTATAAGTTTAGCGACAAATGACCTGAGCTGGTAGAACAAAATGTCAATCACTTGGTCATCACTTTACACATGCACTGTGCCAAGTACGTCAAATTAAAAATTACAGAAGTGATATCAGTCATGTTCCAAAACTGTGTACACGCGGTGTCTGTTGAAAAGCGTGAAAGCAAGGCCTGTTAACTTTACGTGCTCAATCTTCTTGCCGTCCACAGCATCATGGGTGGCCACGTCTGCGCATGTCTGTACACAATGCAGTAAGAAACGCTCCAGAACATTAATTCCAACATCCGTTCTCGATACGGCATTTCCGACAATTATATACATGATTTTGAACGGACGTCTTAACTGGGCGCTCCACGCATTTTGTACATATTTTCTCAGCAGCCATTAACATGCTCTTTTCTCTGACAGGTGAGCAAACAAACCTTCAACAGATACGGCGAGTAAAAAAACTAGCTAAAATGCTAAGTATTTTGTCCTTACAAAGACCGGCCAATAATTGCCTACACTGGAAGTTTGCCAAATTTACAAGACAGTGTCACATTTTCGATTTGTAGCAAGATCTTGAAACACTGTCAAAAATCCGAATCCATACATCTCTCATAAACCAATTTTTCACTGGTACTCTTGAATATTGACGTAAAACTTGGCTTGACAAAACAATTTTTGATAAAACAATTTTTCTCCCGATATGTTTCATTTACTCATGAATACCATACAGTTTTAGATTTTTAAATGTTGGAACAAATATCCAGGTGATCGGACATTCATCACGTGCTTGGAGCAAGCCAATCTGCGCTTTTAGGTCTGCCCAAAAGGCACCATCCCAGAACGCGCTGCGAGATCAGTAACGATCGCTGTTGCTTCTCATTTTGCGAAAGAAACGATATCCGTAAATAGAAATATTAAACAATTTCTAGCAATTACATTCGACAAAGAAGTTGCTTTTTAGCCCATCTACCATAGTACTTAGACCTATCTTAAAACCAACGACTGAAATTTAAAATGGCGGCCTTTTTGAGACCACTGAGAAACTAGTTTTGAAAAAAACTGTTTTTCTGCGTGGGCGAGTAGACTGAAAATGTTTCGTTGATCAACAAA
>JANSTQ010167198.1:0-10377 GCA_026167885.1 Bergia puertoricense
CCCTCCCCTTCCCCCGTACCCCAATATTGAGTCACTAATCAGCCCTCCCAATCTCAAAGCAGCTCTTCGGCCCCTGTATCTGAGAGTTATCCAGTCTATGAATCTTTGATTCAAACTTAAGGTGATCTTTATACTTTTTTCTCTCTCTTTTACGTCCATTCCTTTTTCTTTTCTTTTCAGGTGTTAGTATGTATGTTTTTTCCACTACTGATTTTCCCAGTGATCTACTTTGCGCCCGACGAGCAAGAGATCAGGAAGGAAGCTCAGGAAATGCTCTCGCCTAGCGGAGGAAGTACGGAGGGTGTATCTGATACGGCGGTGCTGCCAGCGTACAACAATGCTAATACTGTTATGGAGGAGGATGAGGAGGCCGCAGCTGGAATTGACTCAGAAGATTTCGCAATCCAGGATTACATACCAGGTCAGCAGCAAAATAAAATGCGCATGCGTAGAACTAACTAATATATTCTCGTTCCCAAGCCCTACGTTTTATCGGACTTACTGTGACAGGTCTATCGGAAAAACATGGACTAAGCTAACGGACTTATGTCAGCAAGAAAAGTTTTCAAAAAGCACGAAATATTTGCCCAAAGCAAGAGTTTAAACAAACAACTCTTTCTTATCTTGCTGTGGAAGGTCAATCGTGTAATTTTGTGTCGTTAAAAAGTTAAAAATTGTTTACTTTACCTTTAACAACGGAGTTTTGGGCAGCCATTTTAGGGTTTGTTTTAATTTGATTTTGTCTTACTTCAGTCCCACAATACAACGTTAATACGTATTTTGAAAGTGTATTACCACTCATTCCTGCTGAAGATATGTTTCACAAAATCGTATAGAGATTTCTGTAGAAAGTTTGGAAATGTAAACAAACTGGGACGTCATATTCCGTATATAAACACATGGGCTTGTAGCTTTCAAAACACTTTTTAATGAACTGATATTCGGAGTGGACTTATACTCGAGGGCGGGAACTTGTGTTTGGAGGGAAAATTACGTTTCAAATTTGGTTGAGCATATAATCGGTTGAAGTTTTACGTCTCGAAATCTTCAACTTCAAAATAACAGTAGACATACGTAACACGTTAAGTGGTCCTTTGAATTGCAGTCAAAGACTCTGGAACACTGGAAGTATCCTTGTTAACTGTATTTGAACAAAAAAAAGCAGCAAAGTTGCAAGGGTTTAAGTCAATTTCAAGACTGATCCTAAGCCCCCTTCGGGGGGGGGGGGTATAATCGCACGTTTACAGTATAGTACTGAAACAAGTATAGTCAACAGGAAAATTATATTTTTGGTTAAACATGTGTACGTCGTATAGTTTACTTTAAAAAATGTTGGGAGAGTGAGGGTAGCAGAGTTTTCTTGTTGTTACTATTTTAATGCGGGGTAATGTGTAGAGCATTTTTTCACTTGTACGAGCTCCAATCGTGAAAGCACTGTTTAATAAAGAAACATATTGAAATTGTTGATACGGCAGAATTACACCAAGACGAAGCCGTGGAAGTAGTGATGCGCCAATCGGAACTCAACTTTTGCCAACGTATCGTGTCTTTCTACGAAGCTCCATTTTCAAAGTTTGTTGGTAATGTGGTAAGTTGCACCTAAAGATGTGCTTTTTTCTTCTTTATAGCATCTTACAACAGGGTTCATTTCATTTTCCCCAATCTCTTAGTAGTATAGTACATGTAGGAGCCGAACTACCCCCCTTTTGGAGCGAGTCAGTGGGAAGCCTGCATAATTTATCCTAGGATGACGTTATAGCTCACGAATAAAATTAGAGAATACATTATCTCTTTTGTTTTCTAAACTCATGAACAAAATCCAGTGCCATGTGGGAGGAATCTTTTTATCTCTTTTCTCTTCTCTATCGTGTGATTTATGAAGTAATTCGGTCGCTACTATACTACTTCCCTTCCACAACAAATTCCTCAACCCAAGTTATTTATTTTATTTTCCAACCCACTTCACAACAAATTGTTTCATCGTCACACGGGGCTTGAAAAGGATATGTGTTTCACTCTCCCTCTCCCAATCTAGGTTGTTTATTTAATTTCCCCACCCTTACCCACAGCAGATACCTTAATCTTCACATAATATCTAGAAGACGCTATTCATTTCACCCTTGCCCAAGAAAAATTCCTACGGTTTCTCGATATCTTTCTCGGTTTCTGTTTCACTTGCTTTTATTCAGTTGAATCCTAACATGTCAAAGCTGACCTCACTAAAGATGATTACTGTATGAATTATTATTGAATAGCGTTGTACAATGTTTTGATCATTTATACGCTCTTGCGGATCTTGCAAACAATCGCATAATAAGAAACAACACGAGCCAGTCAAAGAAATAAGGTAGTTTTGAAGGTGTTCTAGCATAGTGCTGTTTCTGCTTAGTCATATCGAAAGTGTTATTCTAGGTTTAGCACTAACGCTTGCCAGGGTCAATGTATCATCTTATCGAGAAAACTTAAATGGCGTTAGTGATGTATAAAACAATGCATAACATCACACGAGCTCTTAATAACTCGTGAAACTAACTGTGGTTTATGAGATACTCGGAGGGTAAGCTATCTTTACCAAACCTACGACCGACTATTTAAAATGCAGCTTAAGCTGCAGTTGAGCATTTTTTGATATAGAAAAATCTTCAATGTGATGTGGAGCATCCAGCTCCGTACGAAATGCGCTACACGACAAATTGTAGAACTCCCACACGGTAAAATGTAAAGCAATTAATTATCTTTATTTACCTTTTCCAAGATTGTAACTGATGTTTTTACTGTGTTAAAGTAAATTGTCTGTCTGTCTATTTAATTGTTGTTTGTGAGCAACTGAATTGACCTTGGATTGTTTGAAACGTTGATTGACTCTTGGTTTTTCCACAGGTTTCCTACCTTGCATTTATTGTACTGTACGCCTATATGATTCTGATGGACTTCCAGCCGTTTAACACCAAAGATGATCCCAAGTTGGGTCATATCTCCCACGTGGAGATTGTCTTGTACTTCTGGATACTAACCATCGTTATGGAAGAACTTCGACAGGTATAGTGTTAGTGATGTTGGTGATCATGATGGAGATGAATTGATGGCAACAATGATGATGTTGTTATTTTGTTGTTGTTGCTGACGGACTGTTGTCAATTATAGTGACAGTTTTGATAACGATGATTACTTGTGTTTTTGACCAGACCATGACGCTGATTGTTATAATATCGATGTTTATTTTAGTTGTTCGTTTGTTTTTGTAACAAACTTGTTTGTTTGTTTGTTTGTTATTAAAAACAACCAGTATGCCGTGCTAACAGTGTTTGAAACAACACTAAAGATCATTCGGTGACATCAAGAATTCTGGAAAGTTCAACAATATTGATGCTTTTTTGTTCTTTATTCGTTCGTAAAATGAGATGCAGTACATATCATAATTCTGTTTAGAAAACAACAGATGCTACTCATTTTCCTTATTAGGAGTGCAATCTTTCCTCAGACGCCATAGGACCCCAGGCCTCCATTTCTGCGTCCCATCAGCGACACGCCTAGGAATGAAGCTACAGTTATTAACAATACTTATAATTTTGCTGCAGATCGCTGCCCAGCAGCCGAAGGCTATCGCAGACAAGATCGCACTGTACTTCAGCGATAGTTGGAACATACTAGACGTGCTCTCCCTGACTGCCTTCATCACAGCAGCCGTCCTCAGGTTCTTTGACCAGACATTTGAAGCTGCCAGAATTATCTTAGCATTGGATATCGTCCTGTTTGTAGTGCGATCCCTGCAGATATTCTCCGTCAACAGGCTTCTTGGGCCTAAACTGGTCATGATCAGGAAAATGGTAGTTAATTAAACTTATACTTGTGTATAATGTATGGTTGATTAATTTGTTGCTTGCTTGTTTGTTTTTGGTTTTTTGCTCGATTGGATGCCATTGATTGATTGGTTGATTGATTGATTGATTGATTAAATCAGATTATTGATTGGTGGGTAAGTGGGGGTATGATTGATTGACTGATTGATTTATTGGTTGATCGATTGATATGAGCTGACTGATTGATTGATTGATTGATTGATTGATATGAATGTTAAAAACCAGCCATTGCCTCTATGCACTCATCAATAACTAACTCAATTGAAAATCAATAACTGAAATTAAGACACAAAAGGAATCCAGTAATTATTTTGAGTTTGTTAATTTACATTTTTTGCAATTTGCAAAAAGTGAGAATAAATCGGTGACACCACTGGGATTCGAAACACATCCGCCGAAACAGACCACCGTTGTTCTATCAAACCCTTCTTTGCCTCGTTGACTGTGCACTCATCAATCTATGAAATGTATAATTGAAGAGATTAAAACAAAAGTTAAAGTTGGGGAATTGGAATAAACGACACAGCTAACAACAGTTTATTTTTTTAATTCCTCAACAGATGGAAGATTTAAAACAGTTCATTATTATCTTGATGGTTTTCATAATTTCTTTTGGAATCGCCCAACAAGCCGTTCTGTTTCCTGGTCCTCAGTTTGCGCGAGGAAAGAACTTCTTAACAGTTATTCGAGGGATAGTCGACTGGCCGTACTGGCAGATGTATGGGGAACTCTTCCTTGATGAAATGCAAGGTAATCTCTCAAATCTGATTTCCATATAATTGACTGGGTCATCTCAATCGCCCCGGCCTGGCTGTTTCAAATTGTGTTAAAGCGATCTGTACAATTATATGAGGCGACTGGGCGACCATGAATGCTGGTGCTATTAATATTTTTAGGTATCAGAATTTGTCTTAGTGAGAGGTTATATATTTCTCAGGGCAAAGAAGAGTCAGCTTCTGATGTCAGACTAAAGTGGGTTTTTGGAAACTGATTGCTAAAATTTAAAATGCCATTTCATATACAGCTGTTTCAAGAAAGGGTGTCTTGTTCATTGTGCGCTCAAGCATAACTGTTTTGATGAGGTATTAATTGCCTGTGCACAAGAAGGCTGTTGGATGTCAAAAATTATTTGATGCCCAAATTTATACTTTCCTTACAGTCAACGGAAGTGACATAAAAACCATAATCAGCAGAATTTCGTTGCAGATTTCAAACTTCCAAACGGCAAGTCCAAAAACTTAAATTTAAACTTCAACCGTCTACTGCCACCTCTTGGTCAAGAAAATGAAAAGGCTCTAACTTGCACTTAAATCATCTTTTAGGTCCGTTATTTCGATATTTGGAAAGTACACCGTTGTGCAGCAATTTTATTTTTCATGGAGTTTCATATCTGACCGTTCCGAAGGAAATAAATGAATTTTGAATGAAAGAGACCCGCCGACTTGCCGCCGTTTTCAAAATGTTCAGATTGGTCTAAGACTTCGCCACAGTGTTGAAAACTGAGTACGGTTATCACGTCACTTCCGCTGACTGTAAATACGTTGAAACTTCCATTCTTTCTTCGGTTTCGGCAACCCACACTTCCTTTCAAGCATGCACCAATGTGCAAGAACAATGTTTTTTAAACAAGTGTATGCATGCCATACTTTAATGCAATCGTTAGCTCGTGTTGCGTTTTGGTTTCAGGTGACAAGATTGCAGACACGGGTCCTGTAAATGAGATTGGAACCAAAGTAGCGCCATTCCTACTGGCCCTGTACATGTTGTTCACGAACATCCTGCTATTAAACCTGCTCATCGCCATCTTCAAGTACGTAACACTCGTTCCCAGTCCCTCTTAGTTGTAAAGATAGTAAAACGTTCCGGTGTATCGTGACAAGGAAATTAAACTCGTTCAATTTCCAGGCTCTTCTCCCTCCCGAGAGAAATTGGGTCTGGTCACGTGCAACCCAGATTTTGGCTGCTGACAAATAACACAAACGTCAGAGGAGTGCTTAAATGATTGATATTTGTTGATATTTAACTTAGTGAAGAGAGGATATATTTTAATTTCATTAAGACAAACGCACAAGCGCGATATTTTGTTTATTAGCAGCCAGGGTATGGATGCCACGTGACAAAGATCAAACGCAGATATTTTTCTCGAGAGAGATAACAACTGTTACTGAGTCGGTATGCGGTTTGCATCCTGAAAAACTGTGCCCGCTGTCTTAAAAGTGGTAGCTTCTGCCTTCGGCCCCTGTCCCCTGGAGACAGCATTTCAAAATACGGAGCGCCCAGCGGGTAAATAACCTTAATAAAGTTAACCTAGTAACTGAAGTATAACTATTAATTATCTGTTATTATGATAATTTATAGTTGTATTTTAACAATACTCTAATAATAATATCTTATTATAGGAAAATCCAGTTCATTATATTTGAGTATAGTGAAGTGTCAACTTCCTGTGAGGTATTTACCTATTCAATGATATATTTGCATTAAAATGTTCCGGGAAGTTGAGAATCAACACTCCACGAACTTATGGTCAGTAAGATTTGAAAAGTATTTGTAATATTTTCATTACTATCAATAAGCGTTATTTTCCTATAACAAGGTAACACATTTTCTCTCTTGTATTTAGCTACACTTTTGAGAGAGTGCAAGAAGACTCTGATAAAGTGTGGAAATTCCAGAGATACGATCTGGTCTCAGAATATCACGGCCGTCCTGTGGCTGCCCCACCTCTTATCTTCTTTGGACACATCATCATCTTCATTCGTTGGATCTGGCAGATGTGTCGATGTTGCAATCCTCCTTCATCGGGCAGATCAATGAGTATGTTTTGTTTCTTATTCTGATATTTTTAAAGTTTTCATGGGTTTGATACGTGCTTACCATAACAGAAGCTCTTAGGTTTCTGACGTCTGAGACCGGATTGAACAGGGGAGTCTAACAGACGATTAACAGAGGATTAATAAAGGATTAATAGAAAATGAATAGAGAATCAACTAGAGAATTAATAGAGACCGTGTCTTAAAATCTCATCCTTGTCTCCTATCTCCCCTGGAGAGTCGGGCCGTTTGATTGTGTCGCGCCATCTCCCTCTGTCTGTCGCTACTTGCTCTGCCTCGCTCCATATCTCAAACCCCATCTCACAGCTCTCTTACTCTGTTCTTCTCAACGTCTTCCTTTGTCGGCCCCTTCTTCTCTTTTCCCTCGGTGTCCAGGTAAGAGGTGTTTTGGCTGTCGAGTCCAATTTCATTCTCAACACATGACAACTAATTCAGCGCCATTTTCGGATTTTCACTTGTTCGCTTATTTTCTTTGATCCTGTTCTCTATCTAACTTCTTCATTTGTCAAAAAACACAGTGTAGTATTTGTCTTTGTTCAATTTTTAGGCATTGGTCATCGTCAATGTCTCGATGTTTTTCTTGTTACCAGAAATCCAGTTGACGGACTTTGAACAAGAACAGCTAATGAACTGGGAGTTCGCTGCAGCGGAGTCGTACATCTACTCCAGGATGGCCGCCGCAGGGGAGCAGATGGACGAAAAGGTTCGAACTGTCAGTGAAAGGTATGAATTTGTTGTCGAAAATATCGAAGAGTTGTTACTACAGTTTTAACCGCAAGCGCTGTTCAAACGAAGTCTGTCAGACTCAGACTGCTTATAATACTTGATATAACATTTCGGTCTCATTCAGGTCTTTCGGCTCCCTGAGTCGTTTCCGCTGTTTGGTTTTCACATTGTCAACTTTTGTTAGTTATGTCTTTAGCTATAACTATTTGTCCCTGTTGTTTGTACCGGATCCTCGGCTGTTTCAATAAGTTGCGCCGAAAAGGCTCGATCTGTAACATTGTTTAAGACAAGAGTGGGGCTTGGTACCGCAACCGTAATACGTTTCCTTTCAAGATGGCGGCGCTGGGAAATTAAAAAGTGAAAAATTGCCTCACAAAACACCGATTTGTGGACTTACAAGATCAAAGCATCGTTTTTCTGCAATGCAACAAACCTAAGCAATAGTCAAAGAGCATTTTCGGCGCAACTTGTTGAAACAGCCGAGGATCCCGTACAAACAACAGGGACAAATAGTTATAGCTAAGGACAGCCCTTTAAAGTCCATCTTAGTGGTAATTAAAATACCTCCATAAACTAAAAACCGGAAACTAAATATTTAAGCTTTTTTCATTGCCAAAGATCATCTTTATAATTGACAATGTTTAAAAGAATGTAAAAGGTTGTAAAACTTACTTAGAATAAACTAAGAAGCTAATCCAGATGAGTAACATTGACAGTATTTATAAAAGAAAAAACATTAGGTAAGTTTGCAATAAAGCAAATGTAATATATGTAGAACAATCACACACAAAAACATTACATCAGCTAAAACAAAAGGAAAAATTGGTACAAAACAGGCAAAAACGAGCACATGCCGGCATTGTTATTGAACGGAATCTTTCACGGATGAACCACTTGATTCGTTCTTTTACCAAAAGTTGCACTTTTACGGTATTTATCCAAAGAATTTTAAAGAAGGCATCTTAATTCACTAAAAAGACAGTGATTAATAACTTCTGTTGGGGCTTTATGCAATTTAAAGCAATTTGTCCATTTGTGTTCCAGCCGGAACATAAAAATTGATAACTACAATCCAACTTAATCGCCGCCTAAAAAAGACCATTCATGCCATTAACCTCTTGCTATCTGAACATTGTCTGTTTATAGATATTTTTGCCTAAAACGGTTTTCTTGTCAATAAAATCTTGAGCAATCGCAAAGCCATGAAAAATTCCTTTAAAAGGCTTACCTGTAAGACCTCAAAAATGAAAGTGAAATACACTGACTGATTTGTCTTGTACTATATAATTTGATTTTTGAGTTAAAAATGTCATTACTCCCTCCCCCCAAATCAAGCTAGACTGAAGGAGGTACCCCTCAGTGCCCGCTGTATTTGGTGAACAAAATGTTCTTGTATCCCTAGTGTTTTGACTTGCTCCCTAACAGCAGCTACTTGGTTCGTTTTTCAGAGTGGACACGATCACTCAAAAGCTCGACCGTGTTATTGACAGTGTTCAGGATCAGACAGGCTGCAATGGAGTCCCTGATGATAACATGGCTGCGATTGGTGGAAATGTTGAGGAACGACTGGCGAGGCTTGAAGCACAGTTGACCGGAACATCCGAGTCAGTGAAGGCTATTCTGACTTTGCTGCAGAAAGGGCAGGTAAAGTTAGGCAACGCATTTCATGTGTTCGTACAGACGCAAAGAAACACGTACGTACGCGGTGGTTATCAGACGAAGAAACTCCAGTTGGCTGCTAACATAGGTCGCCCGAGCTTTGAGTTAGTCGATAATATCTAGGTTTTATTATTTAATTAACGCCGTATTACATTGAATTTAAGAGACTCTACGAGAAAAATCGCTTAAGCTGTTGTTCAACAAAAAGTTAATTGTCTTTGTTGCACTCACTTGTCTCGTGTGGGCCTATTGGTCTCCTTGTGAAACTTTGGATCACCATGGCCACTCTGTCCATTTTTTGCCGAGATATCCCGAGACGAATTCGGTTAATAATGGACAGAGTCATTCAAGGTTTCACAAGGAGACAAATAGACATGCACGAGACTAGTAAAAATGCCACAAGGATATTTAGTTTCTTTATTCTATTTCATTGAGAACATTTTTTTAAGAACAACCTCAACAAGAACACTGAGGCTGAGATGGCCTAAAAATAAAAACGGAAGACTTTTATATTAGAAAAGGAACGAAAATCAGAAAGTCAAGGATTAACTTTTATCGACAGTCAATCGTATGAACATGTCACGCGGTGAGCTCTTGCTCTTGTTACTACTAGCAGCCCGAGAAGAAATCTCAAGGTTCTAACCGGTTTTATTTTCCTCATGACTTGTAACAATCCAGTGGGTTATTTGGTGTGACGAATTTCTTTGTTTACAGTAACTAGATAGAAGTAGTACTTTAGAGAATACTGTATAGTTGGCAGCTTTTCTATATTTGAAGCAAGCGTTCATTGATAAGAAAAAAAATAGAACATTTTGAGATTGAACAAGTTTGTATTGGTTCTTACACTAAAACTCCAACAACTGAAACCATTTGGGTACTGCGCTTTTCGCAGGACAATATTTTGGAAGATTGGGCCTTGTCAGAGAAGATACTTTTGGGTATTTTCCTCGAAATGACAATAAATAAAGTTGAAGAAAGATAACTGTTATTCAAAACAAGTTGTCAAAATGTGAAACACCTACTAAAATGTACGAACAGACCCAGAGGAGCAAAATTGAAACTTACTAAACTTCTTCTTACAGTACTTACTAATGCGATCTTTTCTTTCTTGTCTCTCTTCAGGGGATTGTTCCTCAAGCTGGTAGGTATCTTTCTCTCACAATGTCACTTACGGTTGCTGTTATACTTATAGTTTTACTTTTGGCAAATGATTTGTTGTCTTTTAGAAAATAGAAGCGATAGTACGCGCGCTCTGATTTGCTGCAGTTGCGTGTTCTAAAACTGGATAGAGCCACGGA
>JANSTQ010167209.1:0-20346 GCA_026167885.1 Bergia puertoricense
CATCTAAAAACATAATCAATTTGACGTCTTAAAAATGATTTATTTTACTTTGAAAAGTTTGTTCTTGCCGTACGCGGAAAGTTGTGCTTGCGTGACATGACGTAATCCGTGGCTCTATCCAGTTTTAGAACACGCATCTGCAGCGAATCAAAGCGCGCGTACTATCGTTTCTATTTTCTAAAAAGCAGTTATTCTATCTTCACAGCCAGTAGTAGGTATTTTACAGTCTTGACATATAAATGACTTCGCTTCAGGATTATAGCTTGCTAATCATCCCACTGACAGACGACTGAAGGGCTTGAAGCGCAAAGCAATTCAGCTTCTGCGCATCCTACCTGCGCATTAAAACCGCAGAAAATCCGACTGTTAACCCACGTTCAACAAATATCTTTTATGAAATGGATATAGCGCAGTAATGAATAATGAAATAATAGCTACCTTAGGGAGTAAAATGTAATGTTGATTTACAGTTTTCCTTGTATTTTCCCAATAAGATTGCTTCTCGAGAACATAAAATAGCTCCCTTTATTTCCAAAATGGTAATTTTATTTTCTTCTTTTCCATTCACATTCCATTCACTGTGACAGGGATTAATGTCATACAATGGAAAAAAAACGCGCTAAAAAACTGAAAAGAAAAATCAAAATTCGGTTTTGCTAAATATTGTCATTTTAAAACCAATTCACTGACATTTTAGCTGTCACGTGCAATTCAAGTTCTATGGACAAGCATATCTACGGAATCTAGCTAATTCGATCTCCGATAATGAAACTGGGCCATAATGGAAATAAAAGGTTCACAGTGGGAAATATCGAAATGAGAGAAAATCAAGTGCAAAAAGGCGGCCTGTACTTGTATCTGTTACCACGTACTGCAAACTACAATGTCGCACTTTATTCTGCTAGAGAATTTGAATGCTTGGTTTGCTTCAGTTTGGACACACAGTGTAGGTATCGAGCAAATTGCTGCACAAGTAGAAATCGCGGTAGGCCAACGATATATCTTGAGTTAAATTTCACATAGGACTTCACATTAATTTAATAAGGCCCGGTTTAAACGTCGCACTTCACATGTGCCGAACTTAATACCTATCTGGATCGACTCAAACTATTAAATTCGACATTTGATTTAGACGTCGATTTAAATGCTGTCACATTTAATTCATGAGCAGGTTTTCGTTCGTTCCTAGGCCCAATTTTCATTTCGAGTTTTGCAAATATGCCGGATGATGGCAGCTTTTCACTCGTTCGTCGTTTATACATTTCTCGGCTCTTTCGTGTCTGGAGTCTAGAAATGAAGACGGTTTTTCATGCAAGTGGCGCTAAATTACTTCATAGCGAGGAGAAGACGACTTCTGGAAATTTCTCTTGTTCTACTGTTATTACTATCAGCACAAAACACCACGCTTGTCCCTCAATCTCGTCTTCGATCTTGTCGCCGATTTAACCGAAATACTGGCTGGTGGCAAGAAAAAACGTAGAGTTGCGGGCACAAAATAAATTAAAATAAGTCGAAGATGCGACGGAAGTCGTATTTAATTAAATCTGTCGAACTTGCTTGATTTAAACGTCAAACTTCACATGCATTTAATTCCTGAATTAAGTTCGGCACATGTGAAGTGCGACGTTTAAACTGGCACTGCTTAGAGAACAAATTGTATTCACATTTGTGTAAATTGTAGGGAACAGTTTCCCGTTATTAACTTTGTATTGTTGTCGGTAACAGCTAAAAATTGTTAATTTAGTGTTGCATTTTGAATAACCCAAGTTTCGTTACTAGAATGAAGAAAAACTTATTTAATTTAGAACAGATAGTACTGTTATTCTATTTAAACCGATAGCGAAGTGGAAAGGTTTTGTTCCAAGTTCACGCGCTTGGATTGACAAATTGTTTTGGCTCGTTGGGGATTACATAGGTTGAAGTTATTTCCGATATAAGGAAGTTTGTTTGTTCTGCGGCTAAAGAAAACGAATTTTTATAAATGAAGCACGTTTTCCCGTCATGTGGTTTCTCCGCAGGGATTTAGGAGATTCCTTGTTACTATTTAAACTAAGCTCCTTGAAAGAATAGGTAAGCTCCAGGGTTTAGTTATTCAAACCAAAGATTTATAGTATGACTTTCCGCGTTTCTTACTGAAATATCCTCATTCTTGCACGACCCGCAAACGTCAAAGCCTTCGAAATTCAATTTTGTCCAAATTAGACGCGAAAAAAGAATCTTAAAGAAGAGAACCGGTTAACTGATCAAAAACCCCGCATCAAGTTTACAAACGGAATTGCATCTGTGCTTATTTTTTTTACCAAATGTTATGAACCAAACATCTTATAAATGAATGCTGCTTTAACGTCAGTTGTGATCTTGTCAGTTCAGAGAACGTGCACTTGTTGTAGAAGAACATTTCTGTATTACTATCCAGGTTTTTTGCCAACTTCATATGGCATGTACAAACAGTTATTCTAGAACACCAAGCACTTTACAAATATATATTGACAAGGGACTGTACAGTAGCACCCTGAGTATCAACAAGTCAATCTGTTTAAAACAGTTAAGAAATTTTACCTTTTCAAATTTCTTTTTGATAAATTTGCCACGTAGAGATCTCGATTTACCTTTTTTTATTTCATAGTTTTGCTGAGTTACTGAGGCTGCTTGTTCGTAGTAAGCTTTCGCTGATTTTGGGGGTTGGTTTTAAAACTCTACCATAGTTCTATCAGTTCTTTCAATCGCTTTTAACACGAAGCATTAATTACGTTTAAAATCAGAATTGGTTACAGTGGTGCGGAAAACATTTTCGCACAAAAATTAGACATTTATTAGAGACAACAACGATGATCCAAAGTTTATGCACGTAGTGATTTACCTTTCTTAAAACTTGATTCTCGGAAGCACTTCAAACACGTCTCAACAAGGTGGATGTCTCGAAGATCTGGATTCAATTGAGACTAACATCTAATGGAAAATCTTTTTGGCGTTAATTAGCGCATTAATCTGTGTTGGCATCAAGCCAATTAACTGTTACCATCGAAACTCTTTGAATATGGAAACAGTAAGTTTAAATTAACTTCGTTCGCTTTCATCAAGTTGAATACTGTTCAAATGTCTCAAAACTACACTTTTTTTATAAGAATATTTCTTTATTAAGAGTATCGAGGCTGGAATTTGCGAATTCTTAATTAATGTTAAGAATATGCCCAGGGCTGAAATTTTGTTACGAGCATATTTTTGCCTGTTTGAAATAAAGCACAATAAAATCACATGTTTCAAATAAGAAGTACCATACCAAAATCTTTCCCTTTTTATAACAAATCCAGCTATCAGGTAGCAAAACTAAAAAACTAGTACTACTAACAAAACCACCCATCAGCTAACACTGAAAACTAGTTATATTCGACATACAACCTAAGAATATTCACAAAATAATATTTTAAGCCTAAAATCGGCAGAAAATAAGAATATTCAGCCTGGGCATGAAAGAGTGTATAGAGCTGTTATAGATGATGCGTTCACAGTTTGTGTGACAACAGCCCGAGTAAAAACAGCTGGTTGTCTTTTCAAGTTGCCTGACTTGAAGTGTTAGAAGAAAGCTAATACAATTCATTGATGATGAACGTTGCGCCTTCACTTTGTTGCCCAGAGATGATTCTCGTTTCCCCTTTAACAGTTAGGCCCTCCGACTATTTTTACCGTTGTGCGATCAACCCAAAATTTGAAGATTTGCAAAAACATGAAGTGATAATTAAAGACATAAAATTTGAGAGAAAAGTTGTTCAGTGTCGAATATTCATCCAGTTTTCTTAAATTATCCACTGTCAAGTGTCATTTCTGCATAAAACGTTGTCTTTGAGTAGACTTAGGCTTTTAACGATAACCAAAACAACGCAGTTAAGGTTTCTGTTTAAGCCGGACAGTCTTACTGACATACAGCTGCGCTAATTTCGTAGTCTGAAAAATCTTTAAGCTAGTCGCATTTCCAATTCATATTTGATCAATTCAAATCAGCGGTTTAATATTTTCTACACAAATTAGCACATACGAGCTTTAGTTCAGCCAATATAAGCAGTATTGACCTATCTTGAAGTTGCTTTCTTTTCGGCTTTTTGTTTTACCGAACGATTATATCTTGACGATTAGACAGAAAAAAGTGGGGTTAGCCCAACTAAATCATATATCTTGTCAGAGAACATGATAAACGCAACCGGAGGTTTTTTTTAGCAGTAGTGGTAGTACAGAGTATAACTGAATGCCTGCTTGTTTGACATTGAAACAGTAAAGTGCATTTTATTTATCATTTTTAATCTTTTAGGATTTTATAAGTAACAATCGTTATATACATTTAGTCCAGCAATATTGCTCTATTGTACGTCAACTGCTAATTAGAGCCACTAAATAAAAGTTGCTAGCAGTGAATTTCCTGTACCGTAGAAACCAAACAAAACAAGAAACTATATTGATTCAGAAAACCTCATTGATATATATTTTTAAAGCCATTACTTGTAACATGATTATGTTGCATTTTTTGTGGTTTGAAAGATATAAAAGATGCTAGATAAGTAGAAGAAACAAAACTGTCAATTCTTAATATTTTTTGGATCGTCTGAATTTTATGTTTTGAGCAAAACACGTTAGCCACAAGAAACAAATGATTTGACTATAACTAGAATAATGTCATCTTAATCTTAACTAACATTTTAATCTGACTTACATCTATCCACCTAACTGATTTTGCAAATATCAACAGCCGAGCTAGAACTGGCGTAATAAAGACGTTTTAAATATCAATACTTTTACAGATGTTGAAATATTTCGCACAAAAGCAGTTTGTAGCACCCAGTGCTAAGTTACACATTTTAGCATTTTTTAAATTTGTTCGACCAACAAAAAATTGAAACAAAGTCAATTTCATCCTTATTTTTGATACATAAATGTCGAACTGCCAACATAGGTTCTAGCTGAAACCTTATATTCTTACTGAAATTGCTGTAGAGGTAGAAGCGATGGGGTCACAGGGTATAAATTAAGGCAGCCCAGGAAGGAGAAAACCTATACTTTATATCTGACTAGTCATGTGTACAAATCAGGCGTTTGGCTAGGGGTCTACTATCCAAAATGTTTGGTGCGAGTATGTGGATCCCTTCTTGAGATCCTCAACTATAACTTTTATGTGATGTTTTATCCTACCCGAAATTCGGATCTCACCATCCGGCTCATGCGTACCTCATGCACACATATTTTAGTATACCTGCACCGTTCTAGAGCTGTATTTCAGGTGGTCACAATACACTTTACCGGTAACTGTTTTTGGTGTTAGGGTTGTTTTTTGGGGTCATTTCCAACCGTGTGGACTCCTTGATTATGCATTCAGCAGCCGAAGAAGTCAGAGTGAGTGAAGGGTGAAAATAATCTTTGGCACCCAGAGAGGGCCTGACCCTAAAATCTAGAGTCCATGCTCTGGGCGACAGCCATTATCAGACCTGGCCTTAAAAAATTTGTCTTCCATTTATGAGCAATGTTAAACATTGTTATATGTTTATGTGAAACCAAGATAAGGCTCTAGTAGTTTCGCAATGTTTTGTTATAATGTTATCCTTAAACTTTACTAATAAAAAAAAGTTTGGCTTCTCGGTCTCAAGAAATGCTTTTAATATACTCGAGGAAACATAAACCGGTGCTCGTGTGTTGCCATGGTTGCCGGTTTGAACTAGCGATCGCCAAGACTACTGCGTGCCTAGGAGTAGCACTTCATTGTGCCCCCATATCTTACTATGTAAATTTCTTTTTTAAAAAAGGCAACGGTTAATAGCTCCCTGAGAGAACTAAAAAGCTGAAAGTGCCGGGGAGCCAGATTGCAGGTAAAAACTATAGTTACTGCGCCGGAAGAATTTCAACGCACATGCAAACACAGACACAGCACACAAGCCAGTACAAACAATACAACTAGTTAAGAGATAACTAGAATTAGGGACAGGAGGGAGGAGACAGACTGTCTTATTTTTCAAAGAGCAAGTCGGAGAGAGTGGTTTAAAATTGTTTCTCAATCCGCTTTGTTATAATTGTGTGCATGAGTACGTGTGTGAGCTTAGCTTATTACACGTACGTGCATACCTGTAACTATATTATGTCAAATTATCTTTATCCGTTAACATTTGCACGTAATATGTCGTTTTTATGTACAAAACCGTTCACAAAATGCAGAATGAAAAAAAAATGAAAATGGATGTACATTTTGGTTTAGTTAAAAAAGTTTGATTTCTTGTTCTAGTTTTTTTTTTACATAAGACAACTGCAGCTGGCATCCTGTATCGATACGGCATGCAATATCATGCAGCTACAAGATCTATAGCAACAATTTTGCTGGTAAATAAACTTAGCCATAAAAGTAAACATTTTTATGTTTCTTTTAAAAGACATTTATTCCGTGTAGAAATTTTAAAATATGACTCTTGTTCCTTCAATCAAAACCGTTTACTCAACCTTTCGTTAATCAAAGAAGCATTAAAACTGCATACACCAAAAATTGCTTTTGCAACGAATACCACGCATGACGGTTAAGTGGACAAATAAACGTAAAATCAAATTGTTGTCTAAAACACCACGTTCTTTGAATAAAAATTACACTGAATTATCACAACAGGGTAAAAATGACTCATTAAGAGATTAATAGTAATATTTTTAAAGGCTTTAGACGAAATTGTTAAGGAATTCCAGCTAATCAAGTGATCGTAAAATTAAATTGATGTCTGGGACACCGCATTGATTGAAAATCGGTTACACTACATTCATCAAAACAGGGTGAAAATGACTCAATGAAGGGATTAAAGACGTAGACCTAAATGTCGAGGAGTTCTAGCTGAACAATAGGTGTAATTCAGGCGGTCATTTTGGCATTGTAGAACTCACGGAAGGAAATGCACTACAAATGTAATGAAAAGTTAAGCCAATTCGACAGATGGTTCTTTTTGAGCAAAGAGGAGGTTGGAATTGATTTTGTTTATTAAGAAATGTACTCCAGATTCTCTTGATCACTATAAAGCTATTCTAGTTGCTCAGATCAGCAAAAGCCCGGGGAGTCAAATATTATGATATCGTGACACGTTTCAACAGCTGCAGTTAATATTCGACGTGGTGGATTTTTCATGTTGAAACGACCACGATTCCTAAACGTGATAACAGAAAGTACCTATAGAGTTCTTCACTTTTTCAGAGGATTTGTTTTAACTTTCCAAGACATACCATCTCTTTCCCTTCATAACGATCATATTAAGCCAGTTCATAGTGTCAAACACGACAACGCATTTCGCTCACAATACATAATTTTTAAATATACCGTGGCCTCGCCCTTTAGAAATTGGTCGCAATTGGTAGTTTCGTAATAGACAGATATTCTGTTAAAACAGCAACATATTTACTGCTCTGAGTTTTAATAAAAATATTATTTGGTCTGAATGACTTGTCATCACGCGGGAAAACTATGCAGAATGCTAAAGACCTACAGACAATATGAAGGTGGCCATGATGCAAGAATCTTCGTTCACGAGTGGAAACACAAATGTTTGTGTTCTATCACCGCTCAAACTTTTGCATCGTGAGGAACACAAGTGGGGTAGTACTTTAAATATCTCAACTTTTCACGACAAATTTTATTCTGAAACAAAAGGAAATGAATAGAAAAGTACAGTAAATGGCTGGTGGTCCTTGTTAAAATTTGCTTTACCACTAAAGTCAGACCCTAGTTCAATGTAAAACAGTGTGATCGCTGCCTCGTACCCAAGCATTATCGAAATAAACGCGTGAATTGCCCACAAAGTTGCTTGTGGAGGACCTTAGGTTATTCCTTAGGTAAAATCCCATTTAATACTTAGTAGCGCTTTTTATCTTTATGTTGGTAAGGGGTCGTTTGGGTAGGGTAGGGCGGGGTGGGGATTATAACCAAAATTTGAAGAAAAAACTTCGAATGAGCAGTAATTCCTCTAAATATGTACAAAGTGAACAATCGAGCTAAGAGTTTTCTTCGCAAAGGTCTGTATAATTAAGCTTAACATCGCATAAGACACTTAAGTCGACCGATACTTTATTTCGAACACAACGAGCGTAAAAATAACTATACAACGTAAAAAAAAACTATATAAAAGGCAATAAAGATTAAGCAACCTTTTGACTTCTATGGCTTGCTTTTATCTGTCCAACTAATGCACAGTATGAATTTATTGTAAGTATAACTATGAATTATCTACTATTGTTATCTGTATAAATATACATTAAAATAGACTGAAGGGAGAGAGATCTAGAGAGAGGGAGAGAGAGAGAGAGAGAGAGAGAGAGAGAGAGAGAGAGAGATTGACATCCATTCATTGTTTCGCAATATGGTCAACTTAGTCTAAATTAATTACTTATAAAGCCATATTTATAAAGTTGGCTGCAATATTCTTTATTTTTGATATCTCCATCAAGTATTTACACGAAAAGACTTGAGTTTACTTTATATCTCAACTCCTTTTAGGAAGTAAGCCCCTTTGATCATATCAGTTGAATATTGAAAGATCGCTTGAATTCAGAGTGGATCTACACTAATCTTGGGCCGGATTTTTAGTCCGATTGCGTTGAATAGAAACCATTACAATCTACGGAGCGTCTGCATACTTGCACGAAATACTTCATTCCTGTAATCTGTATTTTGCAGGATGTCATGTCCAGACATACATAAGCATGCACTTCTCAATCTTCCTTACCTGTCCGAAGTGGTGAGATAAAAATCATGAAAAAATATTGGAGGGCGCTCCTCAAAAATTCTGCTTTATCAGGAAAGCCAAGAACGTGATTCTTTCCGCATGTGTCAGTACATAACGGCCCATCAACATACACTAAGCACTACTAAGGTCAATACTGACGTTTAAAAAAGATTAGTGAGAAGTATTATTATTAAATGACCCTCTGTGTGGTAAACACGCAGTTCCTCTATATAATTAAACATGTCTTTTGAAAAACTTCCACTCATCTTTAAAAGTAATGTGGATACGCCCAACATTTTGCTGAAATGCTGTTATGTCTCGTTTTAGTTTTTTTTTAAAAAATCTGTTATAATCTTTCTTGCATGCTTGCTTCTTCATCGTAATATATAAAAAAGCTTCCAAAATTCTTTTGGTACCGATATGTCTTGCAGTGTGTTTGTCGAAGTAGTTCCTTCGTTTCACACCAAACGGTTTTGTGACAGAGGTAATAAATAACTAAATTAGGGTAATATAGATTGGCAAAGAGAGCAGAATAGCGGAGTGCTTAGTGCATGTTCACAATTTTTCATTATTAATGCCTCCTGCCCTTTAATGCACAGATGTTAACTTTGGCGATTTTTATTTCTCTTTCGCAACTTCGATTTCTATTGCTCTTAAATTTCCATTGTGCTCAATCGGATTTCAGCTTGGTTTTTAGAACAACTCAACGACCCTTTTAGGTGGTTTTATTGCTTAAACATAATAGGTTGACTTCCCAGTTTCTGCCCTGTGGTCAAGAAACATTCTCGAACATGGACATATACTTTTACGATTTCGGTATGATTTTCGTGAGACAAGAATCTTCTAATCTGTTAGAGAAAAATACGGACGGCTGCCAACTGAAATATTCCGTGCAAAAATGCAGACACGTAGAAGGTGTAGTGGTCACCGTTCAGTATGAATTGCAAAAGAGGATTAATATAAGGGTTGAAATATTTAATAGAGGCACGTACGCTTTCTTAAAACTTTCTTCAGAAACGCAAATTGATCAATTCATCATTCCATGAATGATTTAAATTATTATGCATGCATTCCCAACATCTTACACTTTTCATCAACACTTATGAGTCAGATTAAGCATAGACTCTCATAATTAAACAAAGACAACAACAACAACAACAATAACATAACTCAGAAAGAAAGTTTTTTGACATCGTTGTTAAAGTTTAACTGCTGCCCAGTATGTATTAACTGTTCCAGAAAAGAGTAACTGTATGATTTTATAGATATTTTTTTTATATTTGCAAAGGATCTTAATTTAAATTATTTGTTTCATCGGAGATGCTCTTACTTAAAAAAGATTAAAGAAGAAGCTATTTTGTTATAGTGATAAGTATTTTCCACACAATACTTTTAAGAACAAAGAAAACAACTCTGAGCAACAGAAATTTTGAATTTGTACTTTACTAAACAGATCGATCTAGAAGCTGGAACAGTTTTTCGGTGAAGCCTTATGCCACGTGTTGTGTTTCTCAGGTTAATCTTTATTATCACCTTTGGATACGGTGCTTGTGTTTCAAACAATGACACTGAAAGAAAACAATATATTTTATGTGTAATGCTTAAACTAGGATCGACTTTTTGTGCCAGAACAAAATGACCGTCTCATGAAAACACAATATAGCTTCCGGTGAGTTCTTGCACTTTCTTCTTTTTTCAAAACACTTCCTTTTTATTTTTTCCTTGATTACTGCACACCTGTTTTGGTACCGGCTTAAAGTGGTGTCGGAGCAAAGTACTTGTAAATGCTCCAAAGCAGCAAGTTGCACGTACGTGCATACACGTAATTAACTGCTGCGAGTCGCGTTTCTATTATATTGTAACGGAGATAAATAATGACATGAGATGTTTCGTTTTTTGGCAAGATTAGCCATAATAACAACAGTGAAAATGGAGTGCTTCTAATGTTGCTCTAAATGCAACCTAGTTTTCTGACTTCACTTTTTACACTGGCACATACGACTCATAGTATGTAACCTCACAACTGATTTACTGCAATGGAAACAAATCAATTAGTTGAAGCATTCCATCACGTTCACGTACAAAATCTGTTAAACTTTTAATTTAAATTCCTTTTGTTTGCAAATATGTTAATGAGCAAAACGCTGCTGCAAAACGGCATTCGTAATTTTCGAACGTGTGCGCGCATACGTGCAAAGCAAGATTGGGTATGAGGTAATCACACATAACATCAATCCAACAAACTGACAACGACAAAGATAAAAAATTATGGCTTAAAAATGATGGATACTCCTACACATCCATTGTTTGACCTTCTTCACGCACGTGGAAGTTGCGCTCTCTGGAAACGATCGCATTCCTATCGGGTCCCAGCTGTAAATACGGAAAGGTTCAAGAAATGGTTCAATAATGGGCGCCCTGTCAATTTTCATTGAGTTTAAATTCAGTATTCTGTTGAAATTTAAAAGATTTGTATAATTCAAATTTGTATTTACCTTAACTTCAAATTCTCAAGTATGGTTTTAAGCACGTATATAGCTTTGACGTATCTTTAAAATATACATGTATTCAATAAAAGACTGTTTAAAGACTTCTAGTTCAGTGGAGCTGCGCTTTTTTAAGATACATTCTACTATAATCTATTGCACTCTCATGTATGGTTTTGATACCAAAGTCGCAAGTTTGAATATGGCATATTGTGCAAGTAAACAGAAATTAGTAACCCTTTTTGTTTGTGAAATTAATTTGCAATTTGCTGAATTTAATGCTCATTTAGTGATACAAGGTTGCAAACGCTCAGTTTTCGAACATAAATTGTCTTATCCGACCATCTTTACGTTCTTTTAAAAGAACAAGACTGGTTTGCATTAATACACTGACTTGCACGCACCTCTCCTAACAAAAAGCAACAACCCCGTGTTTTTTAAAAGCTCTTTCTTGAACTTTGGCCCCGCACAATCTACGACCACGCCTTTATAGTTTACTATTCTTTAGTAGTAAATTCGTGCTTGGTATATCTTTAGAC
The DNA here is from genome assembly GCA_026167885.1 of Bergia puertoricense. Classification (NCBI taxonomy): domain Eukaryota; kingdom Metazoa; phylum Cnidaria; class Anthozoa; order Zoantharia; family Parazoanthidae; genus Bergia; species Bergia puertoricense. The sequence continues at coordinate 11,752 of JANSTQ010167209.1, forward strand.
AATATTTTACATTAAATTAGTAGTTGATAGATCTTTTGAACATTTTTAAATTGTAATATTTAACCTAGTGCTCGTTCGTATTTTGAACGAACAGTTCAACTCCTGGATGAGAGGTGATTAAATAAAATGTTGCGTTGTATTCTTATTGTATTGTTGGTGCGTGTGGTTGCAGATTACAGCGTCGGCTTCATGCGGTTTCGACAATGCCTTCAGGGTTGATTTTTAACCTGATTAATTGAATGTACATACATACGCCTATAACCCCGCAAACAGGTTTAACTCAGTAAAGCTCATCCCCTCTTCTCCCTACTCCTCTCCTTTCTCCTCTCATACTCGTCAACCCTCTTCGTGTTGACCTTAGTGCAGACTACACCAGTCAGTCTTTTCCACTCCTCCCTGTTATTCACAGTTGATTGCCATATATCAAGGACGTTTCTACACTTCAAAACGTTTTTACAAGTGTCCTTGAACCGAAGCTTGGGTCGACCTACCGGGCGAGATCCACTAGCTAACTCACAATATAGAAGTTGTTTTCCGAATTTGTTTTTCTCCATTCTAACATGCCTATTTGACCATATTAGCAAATAGCCACAGAAGACTTTGTCAATTTAACCTCTTTTATTTCAGTTTCGTCATTCTTGTTCTTTCCACCTACTTCCAGTGGAGAATTGGTCTGCTTATTTCAGCTTAGTTGAAAAATTCACGTACAACGAAAAGTTTAATTACAACTACAGAAAAAAATCCGAATATAAGTTTCCAGGTGTCTAAAAACATCGAGTTAATAAATAATAAACAGTAACATATTTGAGGAAACAATCTTGAAATAGAATTTCCGTTGGGGAGATGCATTTCCCATTTTTCTTTCCAATCAAATCTGTTTAACACTTTGATTTCGGTTAACAACAGGTTCAGATAACAAAAAAACAACATATATGTATATTTACAAAATACCTTCTGAAATGAAGAAATTATGATCACTCTCCACAGAGAGAAAAAGTCGGTTAACTTCTGACTTAACTCTCCATTGATCCAATATATTTTGGAAAACATCGTCCGTATATTTAATATTGATACCTATAAAGTAGCTAAATACTTGTCCATAAATTATCTAAATACTACCATAAGGTTCTTTGTAACAGTGAGAAATAAATTAATAAATCGCACTAAACGTCCACTGTACTGCTGTCCTTTGAAGGTTACATAGTTATTTTTACGCGAAGTGCTCATGATCCTATGGCGAGTGTCAGGCAAAATGTGCACTAGATAGCTATGGGTTCAATTGCGAAGATTTCTAAAAATCTGAGAACCAAAAAAAAATTCGAAATGATGCTGAATTTTGCGCTGATCTGATAGCGAGATTGCGTACAAACTGTTGAACTCAACATCTGAATCGGTACCAGCTCACTCTATTTTCAGGGATCTTGGCTTCCGGATCAAACCAATCCAGGTTAAAAATAACCACATTTCTCAATCTCTATGTGGAATTAAGTCCTCTCCTTGAGCCACTCTCTAACCTGATCCATTCTGTAGCCCATGGGACCAGCCCCGCCCTCATACACAACGTCTCCGTTCTCCACGATATACATGCGTATCGGCGCAGCACCGTATGCAATATTCGCCGCATCAAGCATCGTATCCACGACAACTTGGCACGGAAAGCTGTGGGAAGTTAATAACTGGGCAGCCGTACATCTCTCGACCTGAGTCTGATGGGAAGCAATCGAGTTGTTGTTCTGTAAAACAGTGATTTTATAGGTATTAGAAAAGTAAAGGTTTAGATTCTGAAAGCCTATTTGCATGACTCGCACGTTACAAGTATTGCAAAATCGCTTTTGACAATAACAATAACAATTCAAGAAGATACGAGAAAAATAAGCTAGCAGAACGTTTATATAAATGCAAATTCGAATGTTTGAGAATCACCTCTTCAAGTATTACTATTTTACAATCGTGAGGGTTACTACCTTCTTTTGGAAAAAAAAAGACAAAACCCATGCATGCATACCCCCCTCCCCCCTGAACGCCGTCACCACCACCACCACATCATTTTAGTTTGTGAGATTCGACCAATCCCTTAATCTTTTTAAAACAACAAAATAACAGTTTTAAAAACCAAATTGGTTAAAAAAGTAAAACAAAAACTCGGATTACAATTTTGATAGACAGTTTTGATTAATTTGCTTTTCGTTTTGCAATCAAAAAATATATTTCACATGACCCTTACACCGAATTTTATTAGGTAGTTTCGCAGTGATTAATGTCAGACGAGTGTTTCCTTTTCTAGTTTGAAAAATAAGCCGTGCTTTTAATTTCATGTAACCCCGTTGACAAACAACATCATTACAAGTCTCACCTCGAATTTCCAGCCGTCCGTCGGGTGGGCTTCTTCGATATAGACGATAAGGAAGTCAGCGATATGCCCAAAATCGTCTTTCATTCGCGTAAACTCCTTGAGGCGTTCCACGAAGATCGGGCACGAAGCACTGCCGAAATTCAACACCAGCGGTCTGTTTGACTCCATCTGATCTAACAAACGGAAACAGTTTTGTCCATCCATGGTTACGACTGGGCAGTTGTATGCCCTGCTACCGAGACTGACTTTCTTGTTCAAGTCGAGAAGCACGCAATGCCACACATTGTGAAGCATCTCCCAGCTGAAAAGTGAGTTCCAGTACTGTTCCAAAGGCAGCTTACTGTGGGTCACTGAATCGAAACTCTCGCAGATGAAACTTTTCAGAAAAGGAAAACTTTTCATTGTGGATCCAACAGTGAAGACCACCAGAAGAGCGGCGTATAAAACAAGTTGCTTCACGTTTGCGATGGTGAGTGAACAGATCATCATGAAATCTTGAGCGTGTGGGTTGTGTGGATTGACTGACGCTGTGTGTTGTCTGAAGGCTTCAGTATTTATCCCAGCACTTACTAGTTACAGACTGTTTGGATTGATCAACTACGCAGTTACTGACAATGCCTCAAAAGCTTCACACGTAATTGTTAAAGAGTTCTAGAACAATAGGCGTTGCTCATGCAGTCATAATAGCATTGTTAACCTCACGGAAGGAAATGAAGTACGCATCAAAGTGTACGGTACACTTTGAGAGGATTATTTTGAGAGGAAGATAGGATTTATTCTGTTGTTAAGAAATACTTCATAGACGCAAACACGTGTCTGGTTTGTAATGTCAATACAACATAAGAAAAACCCACAAATATGTATTGCATGAGCTAAAATGTCAAGCTAAGTGATAATATCAATAAATGTGAACACTGTTGCTTTGTAGTCCGACAGTTATTCTTTTCAAAATATTATTCAAATGTATTGACACGGTTCACTAACAATTTTAAAAGGTGATTATGGCAGCAGAGGACAAGCAAATATGCGAAGGCACAGAAGCAAAAAAAAGAAGAAAAACGAGTAAAAACAGCGCCTCATTTTTTAACAAAACTCTTGCAGGGTTTCAGAAGTAAGGAGAAAGTTGATTTCCGGTTCTCGATAGCAAACTAATTTTATAGCATGACATCATTTTGTTCTCGTGAATTGAGCAATCAGCTGATAATCATCCGTGGCACGCTTTGCAAATGCAAAGGAAGCGATCGCAATTCCAGAAGACTTGCAATGGTACCTTTTTTAGAGAACCAGATAAATAATTCAAGGCAACTTTAAGCCCGGAACAGTTAGCAGTGGTTTTTTTTTTGTTTATTAATGATACAAGAAAGTTCCATTGCTCGCATGTCTCTTAAAACTGCAAACGAGAAGTTTTTCAAAAGATCTGTGTTAACACAATGAATGAATATTGTTTGACGTTAATAGACACATCTTCGCTCACGAGCACAGTCAGCTCTTAAATTGGTGTTGACAGTCTCACAAGACACGAAACAAGATGTTGTAGATTGTGCAAGCACGAATTTGTCTTTGTGAAGAGCAGAAAACCTGAAAACATATCAGCTTTTTAATAAACATTACATGTAGACGCCAGGTTCAACAAACTATCAGTTCTTGCAATCAGCAGATTAACTAAGAATTTTAAGTACATGATATCTTGTTTGGACCAATGGAAATAGAAGCGATAATTCTTAAATTCTATTCGGCGCTATCAGTATCTGTTATAATGGGAAACAACTAAGTCATTTTCCTAAAATGAGTTCCTCTTTAAATGCGCATTCCAAAGATGCTTGTAGTTTCACTGAAGTCTTAGCTCAATGTATGTGTTGGCTTCCTTTTCGCTTTTTGGGGGCGTTTTTATCCGGCCAAAAGTACACAGACAGGAAAATCGAGAACTCTACGGTATATTTTGACCTTGAAGCTTCTCTTTGTTTTTTTGTCAAGCTTATTCTGATTTTCCTTGACAAATGGATGGCAGAAGCTTCAACTGCTTCAGGTTGAAGTTGTTTCATGATCATTGGAAAAACATTTCTAGCAAAAGTTTCAAATGTCAAAACAATAGAAACGTTTTCCAGCTGCATTTCCCGGAGCTCTTCACTTATTAATACTGGCTAAACAAGCATAATCTGATCATAATTTAAAAAGTCTAATAGGAAACCAAAATAAACTGCTGCAGAGGTCTCTGAAGCAGTTGCTGAAGCGGAGATATTATACCTAGCTAATTATTATAAAATGGAAACTTTTTCGTGCTACGTTTCCTAGCTAGAGCTCTTTATTTATTAACACTGGCTAAACAAGCATGAGCCGATCATAACTTATAAAGTCTAATAACAAACCAAAACAAACTGCTGTAGAGGTCTTTGAAGCAGTTGCTGAACCGGAGATATTATAACTGGGTAATTATGCAAATATTTGAGATGTTTTGGAGAGAAGATCATTGAAAAGACACTGCAAAAATGAGTGGAATGGTGTTTTGGGTGAATCTTGTTGTCTCTTATGCATTGCATTAGAATCAACCTCACTAGCTAAAAAAAAACCTTATAAATCCACAAAACGTAGGTGAGATCGACTCTCGGTTTTTTATCCAGCAGTACCAAATAGAACATGGTGCGTATAACGGAAAAACCGCGCAATACAAAGCGAAATATTCCGTGCTAGCAAGATGGTAATAGCTTCTATTCATCTGAGAATCACAAAGGGAGATTAATTGTCAGATCTGTTTTTCAGACTCGGGCACGTATTCAATAGTTTAAGCGAGTTCTCTAAAATAAAACTGCAGAAAAAAAATGTCAGTTGAAATCCATGGTTAGCAGGAATTAACTATATAACCTCAACAGAATTTGCAATAACACTCCAACTGTTAAAGGGCTTACATTCAATACGAGAGTTCAGACACGTGGGCGCAGGAAGGACGAAGACTATATCAGAACAAAGAAAATTACAGTTGCCGGTAGCTTTAGTGACACTTTAGGGTGTTAGAAGTTCATTACAATAAGAAAGTATTAATCATTCTGATTAATTTGCAGTCGTGCCGAAAACACGTTTGAGCCAGTTGCACAAATCTAACGTACGCTGATAAAGTCATAAACTAGCCATTACACATGTCAGTTTAGAACATACGTCGATTGCCTGGATAGTTGATACGTGAGCTCAGTAACGGAACTAAAAATAATTATGAAATTTGCTGCCAAACGGCTTATACATGGTTTCGACTTTGTTCTAGCGCAAAACACAATAAAGCGTTTGGCTTCACTACACTGACATGGTCCTTAGTTTCATTTCGCAAATTTTTTTTTCAGAACCAATTTTTAAACGCTTTTCTCCCCGTTTTTGGTTTGTCTCGTACTTATTTAAACAGTTTCTGCAAATAAAGTCAGCTGATGTGTCAGACGAAGCACTGAAGTTTTATTTTGCCCTACCCTTGTATTATGTCTGATATATTAACGGCCTAATTTCAGTAATTTATATCATATTCCTTTGCCAGCGGGTCTAATGTGATTATAAAGGATTCCCGTGGGTATTACTATCAGACATTACACGTGCAAGTCACGCAGCCGCTTTCTGACTTTGAACCAGCTCTCTGATTGAATATGCAAATACACAACAACAACAATAACAAACAACCAACAACTTTTAAAGTCTTTAACTGACACAAACTCTAGCTATCCAAACACAACTAAAGGTCCTGCTTGATCCTACTTTCCGCTGGACTGACTTAGAATTAATATGTTTCTTTCAAAACTACGAATTGACATTTTTGAGTTTCGAGTGACTTATCCCTACGCAAAATTGGACTGTGTAACCCCCACCCCACCACCCCTTGCTCCCAAGGGGTAAAAATCCCTGCAGGTTACACTTCTTGCTGCTATGGCCTAAAATTTTATTGATTTTTACAAGCCAAGTGAAGATATTAAAATTACATGGGTTAAAGAATGAAGAAAACAATCTTGTACTTTTAAGTCAGTGCCTTTCTACATGAATTTTTTTCACGTGTAAATGAGACACATTTTAATTTGGACTCCCACATTAGCAAGATTTTGCTTCCTTGGGTAAGAGTTTCCAAAGTTTAACTCGCCATAATTTCCCCCTTGTTGTTCCTAGTTCTACTCAGCCAAAGTCTATTATAAATATTTATTCACAATTTTCACCGAGGAATATCATTCATCTGCAAACAAAGTTTGTTCAGTTATGTTATAGCTTTCTGGAATTCTTCCTAAACACAATCCTCTCCAGTTAGTTATGTTAATAATAACACAACCTCAAACCCCCAACCTTTTGAACTGGAGTCTATCGAGCAGGGGATTACATCGTCCTCTTATTGGTCTTAGAAACAAGAACAAGCGGCAGTTGAAGTTGCCGCAAATTTTAGTCCCCGTCCACACGTATCCGGATATTTTTGAAAACGGAGGTTTTTTTTCTGCGTTTTCAAAACAAATCGCGCCCATACGTAGCGTATTCGAATCGTTTTCGCACGTCCACACGAGAACACTGAAACGACGGAAATACGATAACGACCCTTATAAAGCATGCGCGATGTTAGTAGTGTGAGTCCTATGTCGTCATCGAATTTGAAAACCTCCGTTTTCGTCCGTCCACACGAAAACGATAAGCTAGTAATATAAGCCTATTGCGTCATCGTATTCGAAATCCTCGGTTTTCGTCCGTCCACACGAAAACGATATTAAAGCCGGAGTTTTAAAAAAAAAATCCACTCTGCAGAGCGTTTTTGAAAACCTCCATTTTCGGTGTTCGAAAACTCTGTTTATGTGTGGACGAAAGGCCAAAACGGAGAAAAAAATCTCCGTTTTCAAAAATATCCTGATACGTGTGGACGGGGTCTTAGAATAATGAGCCTCGGACAAAATAAATATCTGGTACTCTTGTAAAAACAAAAACTCTTATTTCTTCAGAGTTATTTGCTGCTTATGTGTAAAAACAACAGTCAAAGTTGTCTGCTGGGAAAAATGGCATCATTCATTAAAACAATTCTATCTCCGTATTATTACAAAGAAACTTTTGATTCTTATTATCTTTATATTTGTTATTCAGTGTTGCTGCAACGCATACCCGGTTGAAAGTTAGGTAATGTCGGCAAACAGCATGAGACCACACACGTGAGTGGAATGATCTCATGTCTGCGAAAGTTGCCGGCTTTAAGAATTAGACAAATGACTTCCTCTACGCCCACCAAATCTAACCGTCAGTTCTAAAGAGCTGAATCATTCTGTTCTCCGACGTTTCTTGACGTTCGCCTAAATCCGTTCTACATTTGACGGGCCTATTTCTAGAGTTCAGTCAGCTCATTCATTCATTCATTCATTCGTTCATTCATTCATTCATTTATTCATTCTCTTTCCTTATTTCATTCTTTTAGTTCATTTATTCATTCATTCATTCCTTCATTCATTCATTCATTTATGCATTCATTTATTATATACCTTGTCTTAAGTTAAGCGATTTCGGTTATAAATACAAAATGTAGAGAATGACTATAATCAAACACACACACACACATACACATACACATACACACACACACACACATGCATGCATATATACATTTATTCATTCATTCATTCATACGTTATTTAAGTAAAATCAATATACTAGTACCTTTGGTTCAACTATTCAATTATCAAGACTTATCTGGATCCTCATTTATAACTTCAGTTATAAGCAATGTGAAACACGTCAGTAGGCGCAGTGAATCTTTCACATATATCTAATTTGAGAACCCTCCGGTTAATTTAGATTCCGGGCATTTCCTATAATTGACCCAGTGGTATATAGTACACCTTAAAAAGTTTTCTTGTAAAAACTTAGTTGTAAAAATTTAGTTGTAAAAAGGAAGAAACGTGAAATAAATGTATTGTATTGTGTATTAAGACAACAATTTTCTTTTATAGTTAACAAATAAAGAAACAGACTTCGAGAATTAAAGCTTACAAAGTTACTGTCCACTCTGTAAATTCATGAAAGAAGCATTGTCAAATTGCCATTTTGTAAATATCTGTTGCCTAGTGACAGATATCTGGATGATGATTGGTGGATGTGAAGTCTCCTCTGCACAAAGGCTGTGTCACGTGACGAGCATGACACTAAGAAACAAGAATACCTTTGTAACAAGGTTTGTGTTTTGTTTTGCCAGAAAATCACATACATTATGGTCACAGCTATTAAATTGTTTATCACTGCAAACGTTACTGGCTTTG
>JANSTQ010167210.1:0-10377 GCA_026167885.1 Bergia puertoricense
ATTCGGTGTGAGCTTTTGGAATTCGGTGTGAGCGTTTGGAATTCGGTGTAAGCTTTTCGAATTCGGTGTGAGCTTTTCGAATTCAGTGTGAGCTTTTTGAATTCGGTGTGAGCTTTTTGAATTCGGTGTGAGCTTTTGAAATTCGGTGTGCACTTGTGGGCCATCGTAAGCCAGCCCTGTTAACTGCATTTGCGCAAACAAGTTTCTGCTTTTCATACACTCGGGGAGTCACCTAACAACACAACACCAATTAACTCAATAACACCTCTACTCAGTATAAATAAACGCCAATTTGCATCCCAGTGACACATCCTAAAGTTGAACGCTAGTTCGAAAACGTTTGTTTTAAATCGGGTTTAACTGAACACCAATTTTAACATATTTTACAATACGAAGATTCAATTAATAACTTGAATTATTAGTCAGTTCATTTTGTTTTTGCCGTGAGCTGATTTTGTTTTTCCGTGAGTTTATCTTGTTTGCCGTGAGTTGATTTTGTTTGTGCCGCTTGACCGGCGGCTGCTTTTTTTAAAAGCACTTGCTTGAATGACGAGACCGTAACCTGATACATGTGTCTATATCAGAGCAAGAGGTCATACATCATACAACCGTCGACTTGGATTCATTATTTTATAGAAGATCGAAGGCTCTTGGAACCTTTAGTTTCTTCAGTGCCCAACACCTTATCGGATTTTGAGAATCACTTGCTTTTCACTGGACTCCTGAAATACTGGTACGTGCCTACTGAAAGTCTATGCGGCAAAGACCGAAAAAATTCATAAACACCCTTGTTCGAAAAGATCTCGATTTTCGGCTAATCGCAGCTAGTGAAACCGCCAGTGAACCCAGCTTGTAGTTTAACCAGGCAGCCAATTTTAAATTTTGATGTCATGTGATGTGGAATGTTTGTAAAGTGTTATTCGTTGCCGTGTATGATGAATTTGGCGGAATTTGGATACAGGATGCAACTAAATTTATTCTTCCCGCTTGCATGATCAGTTTAGGCGGGAAAAGCGTTTCGCTGTTTTATAAACACTACCAAACTCAAAGCTTTGAAAACCCCCGAATTTTCCATGAATTCCCAATGAATTTCCCATGAAATAACCCATGGAGTCCCCTTTCATGGCCCATGAAAATAACATGAAATGGGATATTTGACAAACTTAGCCATGAAAATGTCATGAAATTAGCAAAAGTTATGGCCCACGAAAATACCATGTAAAAGACACGAAATATTAAACGTTTTGACTTTTGCATATTTTTAATGGGTTAATTCATGGTATTCGATTTTTCATGGCCTGTTAAATTCCATTTCCATTTTTCCATTTTCTATATTTGCACTTTAGTTTACATAATACTTTTTTACAAAGACAATATAGAAGAAAATAAACAGTCTTTGAAGTATATTTAACAGTTGACTAGTGCATAGTGGCCAAAGGAGCAAAGGCTTTCGAGTTGACCACTATCACAACAGAGAATAGAAATAAGTACAGTTATATATGATATATATACAAATTTATAATATATTTCTTTTTCAAAAAAAGATTAAAGTAAGGATTTAATGCTAGCAAATATAAATGTTGACAGTTGACTGTCTAGAAGGAAGATCTTACATTTTTTTTTGAAGGAAATGTATGGCAAGCATTTTATCCTTGAATACTCCTGTGAAAGGGGGCTGTGTTCGTGATTCATTAATTTTCGTAAATAAATTAATGGCATTTTAATGGTTTGAGACAAGAAAACCCCTTTGAAAAACCCATCAAACTGCTTTGAGTTCACGGTTAGTAGCCTGAGGTTTCTTCGCTGCCGGCGGGGCATCGCTCGAAAGATGCCCCGCCGTCAGCGAACAAAGAAAGAGTCTGAAACTCAGGCTACAGTTAGACGTCATTCATGAAAAATCCACAAAAATAGGTTTTCTTGGATTTCGATATCCTTACAACTTTCAGTTATCTAAATGATCAGGCTAAGAAGCTAATGAAACAGAACACACAATATGAAAAGTTTTACTATTTATTTACAATTTCCTGATTTTTATGAATTTATATACCGGTATTGTTGTACATTATTGTATTCTTTCAGATAGTTTTACATATCATACTGTATAAATTTATTCATTCGTGGAATGAATCAAAACTTATATAACAATTTTGATATGAAAACATTCGAAATTAAGTACATTGTATTACCGTCTTTGGCATCCATTGTTTGAAATTGGCTTTTCATTTGGACAACTGAATACATGCAAAAGTGTGCGAGACACATCATATTAAGTAAAATGTACATTATCTATTTTTGGACAAACTTGAAACTATTGGTGAGAATACTGATTTCATATCAATACTACATGTACTATGCCTACGACACATGTTTCATTTGATCACCCTGGTAATCAAAGCTTCATTACCAGTGTTCTAGCTAGGCCAAAACGAAAGGGCGCAGCACCCTGTCGTTTTTCCCAGCACCCTGTCATTTTTGTCCAGCGCCCTGTTGTTTTCAGAGCCTCAGACTTCTTATCACAATAGAAATTGGAGTTAAAAGGCCGAACATTTTTGAATCTTAAACATAAACTTTTCCAAAATATTTTTCAGAAGAAATAACTTTGTAAAATTTGTAAATAAGTAGCAGATTGATTGAAGAAGTCAGTTGTTGTTGTGTGAACATATTGGTATTAAAAAAAAACATAAAGCTGGGATAATAATTATAATCCATCAATATTTATGAACTCATTAATATTAATGATATGTAAATTAGGGCGCCCTGTCGTTGTCTTAGCTGGCTAGGACACTGTGGCTGTATTTTAGCCCCCCCCTGTAAATTCATGTACCACTCCCATATTAACTCTTATTATAAAGAGACATTTAACTAGTAACTACAATACTGTAGGGCCAGAGGTGAAGTACATACATGAAGTACATGTAATGGAAGCTTTGTAAACATTCCCTGGTTTCAATGCTGGTTTCTCTATTTCTGTGGGCTTAGGTTTTCACTGCTGCTGCTGCAATAGGAAATTAGATATTTTCAAATTCATTTTGACTAAACAAAAGAGATGGATGTGTCATAAAAATCATAACACTGGTACAGTAACTGGTTAAATTGTATACATCTATAGAGAATAAAAGTTTTTTAAATGTTGCACTTCTTTTCCCTAGCCCATTCTCAAACTTAAGAAGGTATAATTTATATCCTTGTAGCAAAAACATATATATAAACTAAATGTGATTGCGATTTGAGCCAACAATACTTCAGTGATTATAATGGTCACTAGTTGTGAGAAAATATTTTCTGTAAATTTGAAGAAGTAGTGAAGGAAGGCTTGGTTTAATTTAGACTTAGCTTGTCCTATGTGTGAAATAACTCAGAGCCTAAGCATTTTTTGTGAGAGGGAATATACATGTAAATGAAGGTGAGCCAAAAAACAGCCCTACCAAATACCGTAGTCTGACTTGAAAATCAAATGCAAAACCCAGGCTTCCATGTATAATCAAACACTTTTTTAGTAACAGCAACTGAAGACTAGTGCAAAAACAACAAGACTTTTGATCAATTTCTAAATTCTCCACAGGTTCCTTAGTTTTTGTCTTAATGATATTTGGGAGAAGTTAAGTCTTAATCTGAAGTCACTTATGTCATTTCTGCACTAGACTCTTCAATTTTATAAGAACAATGAGGCTCAGCTTGCCCAAAATTTAAAAACATTTATTTAAGAACAATCTGAGGTTGGAAAGAATCAAAGCTGTATCAAGACTTGGAACCATAATAGTGTTTCTGTAATAAATACTTTGAAGATTTATTGTTTTTGCAACTCAATTATTTTCATACAGGGCATAAACCCTAGGAGTGAGGTTGTGATAAGAAATTTAAAAGATAAACCAAGCATGTACATATAAACCAATCCAAAGAATTTCAGACAAAACAGCCTTCTGACCAAATACACTCTTTTTTATTTTTTAGAGGAACATCTAATTTTGGGACCGAGGCTGATGTCCTTAATTATTTTCAGGATTTCAGCCTCAAATGTTCTTAAAATGTTCTTATATTTTAGGATTGGGTACATACTAAAATTTTATTTTTCATTCACACAAGCCAACCCAAAGTGGAAATATAACATTTTGTAACTGCACTTTAATTATTGATTAGCAACCCTGGCTCGAGTGTTTTCTTAAAAGATGTACAAGTGTCACCAGTTGCCTTTGTATATCCACATTTGGAGTAGCCATCGAGCATATTAGGCAGTATTTTACAGTTTTTAAAAAACAACAAATTATCTCCATTGAATACAGTCTGAAAAATATATTTTCTCTACGTATCCTCAGCCTCAGCATGTTCTTAGTATGTTCTTAAATTTGGGGATTTTTTCAACCTTGACGTTCTTATAAAAAAGATTGTATGAGGTGATGAGCTTATTTATATATGATATACCATTACCTGATAAATTTCTGCAATCTGATTGGTCGAGAGCAGTGGTATTTTAGTGTAATTTTGAAATACCTGTAGACCTACCACTACAAATCATGTTATTACCTATACTAATTTTACAGGATATAACATGAATCCATGATGTACAATTATCAAAATAGAACTCATTCATACATAGTTTGGTGTAATAATGGGATGGTCCACTTATTATCTGACCCCCCTCCCCCCATGGAGGGCAGATTTGGCACAAGGTAGCCAGACCCTCAGTCAGTCAAAGAACATTGTCATTCTGACTTCCCTTCCTAATCCTTACTTGTGTCTGCATGTTCCCATATGATCATGGCAAGCTTTATAAATGTATTAAAAATGAAAATATCAGAAAAGTGACTCTGTAGCTCTGGCAAGGCATTTTTGTTGGTTTTGCACTTTTGACGCTAATATACATGTAAATCTGATAAGTTGGATAAAAACTTATCGAATTGACACAGTCACTGAGTCAGCCCCAGCTTGGTGATATATAATATGTGAAACCAGCTTGCATTCATTTCACCCCGACCGATCACACACGACGCATACCTGCATTCATTTAATGATTTATGCTTGCAAGATTTAAAATTTCGATCGCGGCTACAAACCTGAAACGCAGACATTTCAAAGAATGTATCACTCACAGTAGAATCAAATTTCACACGAAAAATCCAAGCCGAAGTTCACCTAATTCAAATAAACTTCTATGCTGAGAACACGTGTTCTCAGCAAAGAAACATTTCCTTTTGCAGGCCTTTTTGCAACAAATGTGATGAAACTTCAATGACACTTCCACACAAAGTAACGCATTCACTCGTGACTCTATCCAGTTCGATCGGTGTGTGTAAATTATGCAAACCTTTCGTATATATAAAAATCATGCATAGGAATATACTTACCTCTTATTCCTCAAGAGTTTTTATCAATTTGACTGGAACACCACATTTCAATAAACTGGTTTCGAAGTGAGAATCCATGCCTTGTTGGGCGTCGGGGTGGCGTAGTGGCAGAGCACTCGCCTCTCGCCAATGCGACCCGGGTTCGTTTCTCGGCCGGGGAAGTACGTGAGCTGGGTTTGCGGTCTCTCTCTGACGTCGGAGGTTTTCTCCGGGTACTCCGGTTTCCTTCTCTATCAAAAACCGTTAGTTACGCCAACATCTGAGCAGTTTCAGAATTAGCTTTGCTATTTGAAACTTAATAAAGATTTTTAAAGTTTAAAGTTAAAGTTAAAGAACCTAAACACGCAAATACTAACACCAATGAACAGGTGAACCGTCACTGTGCGCCCGCGGTGCATGATTATGCCCATATTTGGGTACCGGGATGTCACAAGCAGACTAAAAATTTTGCAGAAATTATGGAAGACCATCGTGTTGCGTATTTATGTAGTCAGATGTTAAATTGCCGGCGAAGTTTTTAAAAATGAACGAGAAGCGACAAACGTATATACACTTTTGCTTAATTTGCAAGGTCAGAAAACAGTGTCACTCAAAGTGAATCAAAGGCATGACTTCATATGGTTTGTATGATCGGCAGCAATCAAGAGGCGATTGCGACGATATTGCGATCCAGACGCTAATAACGGCGCTGAGCTGAGCTAGTCAGATCTTACGGGAAATCTATTTTTATGGCTTTTTCATGATCAGTTACTGAAAAGGATAATGCTGATATTTTTTCATAACCCAAGAAATCATCTGAAATCACCTTTCATGGCTTTTTCTTGGCAGGTCACTGAACAGATAACGTAAATATTTTTTCATGACCCATGAAAATTCGGAACAAAATTTTAGAAAAAGAACAAAATTCATTCTATTTCTATGGGCTTTATTTATTCTCAGAAATATGTCAATCATGAAATTCATGGTCCTTGAAAACAGAGTAAAAGTTGTCCTCACTTTTAATGGCTTTTTCACACTGTTGATGAAACCCATGAATTACAAAAATGCAAGTTTCATGGCCTGAAAAATCTTGGTCACGGTATTTTCATGGTTTTTTCATCGAGAAGACTTTCATAGTGAAAAAGCAGCTTGCACTTTAGTAGAAGTGACCGAAACTAAGCTACCACAATACATGTTTACGAGGAGACAATAACTATCACTTGTCTGCTTATATGTGTAGATTATGTATTCCTGAAGAAAACATTTACAAGAGCAAACTAACAATAGCCATGAGGCACGACGGTGACAGATTTCAAGGTACTAACTAATCCTGTTCCCACGTGGGTAAAATACTTACCTTAGGGTTACAGCTAACATGCATGCATATCACACTAAGTGAGTAAAACCCCTGTTCGCTCTTGGGGGTAGAAATTATATACCTGAGGTTTATTACAGATGTGTTATCATGTTAACTACTAACGCTGTTCCTACGGTGGCATAGAAAGCTCGCTAATAAATTTTATTTTTTGTAAAAATACACGTAAAGCATACAGCAATACGAAATATTAGAAACTACAACGTAATTTTAAAAGCCATAACTACTGTACTACGCAAACAAATAAAGCATGATCTGCAACGCGAAACAAAAAAAGTATTATACAGAGAAGAAAAACAACGCAAAAAATAAAACTGTAACCATTGGATATAGTTTGCAACACCAAAAAATGAAACTGCGACCCAAAAAGGCATCTGGTATCACACACACAATGGGGTGAATCCAACAGAAATGGGCGGAAGTGACACACGGACTGAATTGAGACATATATTTTCCCGCCAGCGGGTACATTGGATCAATAAAACCCGGATCAGATCAAATAATATCCGGATCGGATCAATAAAACCAAGAGTGGGTCAACAGAACCTGGATCGGATCAGTAAAATCCGGATCGGATCAATAAAGTCAGGATCGGATCAATAAAACCAGATCAGAAACAATAAAACCAGGATCGGATCGATAAAACTAGGATCAAAACAAACAAAACCCAGGCCGGAACAATAAAAGCAAGATCAGATCAATAAAACCAGGTTCGGATCAATAAAACCAGGATTGGATCAATAAAACCCGGATCGGATCAACAAAACTTGGATCAGATCAATAAAACTTGGATCGGATCAATAAAAGGAGGATCGGATCAATAAATCCCGGATCAAAAGCAATAAAATCTGGATTGGATTGATAAAACCCGGATCAAAACAAACAAAACCCTGATTGGAACAATAAAATATTTTTGTTTGACATCTTAGGCTGTGCACTCCATACACTCCAAGTTATAACTCAAGACTATTTTATTGCTCTTTCCAGTGACATTCTATCCCTCTTTTCCCAACATGACCAAGCAACACAGTCAAATCAATTTAAATTAAAATTGGTAGTAATTTGAAACCCTGAAGTATTCGTTTTTTAAAAACTAAATTAAATGCACACAGAAACGGAATTGTGTATTTTGGTAGTCAATCGGCCAGTCAATCTGTCTAAAATCCACTCGTTAGTTTTGAGGCCAAGGACTTTATTTAATCTTCCCACTAAAGCTAACGAGAATGAGGAAAGATGAAATCGACTGTCGATAATTTTGCCATTGTATGTATATTTATTCGTGCTATACTTGATGGCGATGTGCGATCTGATCCGGGTTTTGTTATTTTTATTCGGATTTTATTACTCTTGATCTGAGTTTTATTAATCCAATCCAGGTTTTATTGTCTCGATCCTGGTTTTGTTTATTTTGATCCGAATTTTACCGATCCAATCCTGGTTTTATTGTTTTTGATCTGGGTTTTATTGTTTTTGATCCGGGTTTTATTGTTTTTGATCCAGGTTTTAATGATCCGATCAGTGTTTTATTGATCCGATCCAGGTTTTGTATCGGTACCCGCCGTTTTCCCACTATTTCCCTTGAATAAACAAGAGGCTACCACAGTAGCCTCTAGTTGGGTCGCAGTTATTATCTTGGAAGCTAAGCAAGCTTCAGTAGTCAAGACCTCGCACAGTTTAATTCCCATCATGCTCAAACCAATAAGATTGGCAGTTACTTCACACTGTTGATCAAATAGTCCAATAGCAACATTAATTTCACCCATAGTATTCAAAACGGAAGTTATCCCGTACCATGTTGCTGTGTTTTTTTACAATCAACAGATCAAATTACGACTATGGGGTCGAAAGAAAAAGGGACGGATATGAAAGGGGGAGTTTTTTCTGGCAGCCAAGAAAAACGCAAGACCAAAAAGGAGGTGTCTGAAAAGTGGAGTTGGAGAAGAATTATTATATTTTCTTTACTTTGCACGGTGAACTTTGCACACTTTTCAGCATACAGCATTCTGACCTCATTCTTTCCGATGGAGGTAAGACAATTTTTTTTGTTGACTGTTGCTGTTCCGGTTTTCAAGCCTTTCGGTCAAGAACAGGGTATATAAATTACGGTGTTTTGATCAAGAACAAAGTATATAAATTACGGTGTGTTGGTCAGAAACAGGATGCCAAATGTTAGAGTCAGAGTTAGAGTCAAGAACAGGGTATGCTTTTCTGGCATTGAGTCGTCAGGAACAGGGTGTCACCTGGTCACTTCGCAGCTTTTCTTGATCATGAACAGGGTCAGGTTTTGGGGGGACTCAGCGGCACACCCCCACCCTGAAATTTTGGTGGAGACAGGGGTGACTGCTGGATTGACTTTAGATAGTTCATTTAAAACAACTTTCTTTCTACAGATGTTATGTATTTTTTCTTTTGGGTTTAGGAGATGTATTCGAACCATGTGATCCTTCTTGAACTGCCAAAACGCACGAGAATAACTAAGCATTCTGAAACATTAGCATTAGTTTGAGCATAGCCATAAGAATGCACATAAGAAAAAGCATGAAGTAAACAGAAGCATTTTGAATTAAAATTCAAATTTACCTAATAATGCATATCAAATTATAATTGATCAGGTCAATAATTAACCTCCAACAAAAATTTTCCCTGTAATTCTATCTGAACGATAGCCCTAGCAAGGGAATGGGAATTGGGCTTCCATGACAGGTCAACATTGTTCTACCAACTGCCAAACGGCTAAGAGGGAACTGTTGATGGTAGTAAACCGCAATGAACACGTGCAGCTGTAAGTTAGGTGGTAACCAGTTACCACCAGCTCAGCCGGCACTAATAAAAATGTATAGCGATTTAACTGTGTTAAATTGAAGTGCTGTGCAAACATGCAAAGCAATTCTTTCCGAGCGATAGCCGTAGACTGATTTAAATGATTCACATGGAGAAAGAGAAAATATTTCTAATCCCGATGGGATTGGAACCCACGACCTTCGGGATAGATTACCCTCACTCAACAAAATGAGCTGTACGGCCTTGTAGCACAGTTGATAGAGCAACAGTAATCTTTTACGAAGATCGTACGTTTCAAACTGGAGATTTTGTCTGTGTGGGCCCATAATTATAGTCGCTCATAATTACTTTGGGAAATTGTACAGCACTTCAATCTACCACATCTGTTATTGGTGCTGAGCGTCCAAGCCTTACCAGTTTACCACTAATTCACGTGTTCATTGCGGCTAACTATCATCTTATTTACTCATGACCAGCTAGCTTCCATCTGGCCTTGTAGCTCAGTTGGTAGAGCGATGGCGATCAGTATTCCGAAGATTTTTGGTTCCAATCCCACTATAGTCCAAGATTTACTTATCTTTCTACGTGTGAACCCATTTGCTTTCTAGGTCTATCGCCAATAAGTAATAACTTTTGATATTGATACTACACTTTAACTTATCACGTTTAAATCACTCTACTGAGTGGCCACGCCTTATTTGCTACTCTGTGTCTTCTATATCACAGGCGCTAAAGATGGGCGCGAGCAAGTTTGTTGTTGGGGTGATATTTGGCTCATACTCTCTGGTCGGATTTATCTGTAGTCCTTTTGTCGGATTACTAGTAAGTATTGGTTTATCTCTATTCAAACTGGTTTTTTTAGGTCCCTGGGACTGGTGGTGGTGGTGGTGGTGGTGGCGG